>JAJOZX010000882.1:497500-512500 GCA_023014485.1 Bathynomus jamesi | reverse complement strand
AACAAAACACTTAGGTGGGATTAGCAAAAAAAAACAAAAAAAAAAACAAGTCCTGATTAAAGACAAAAGGTATTTTAACGAGACATGGTCCATTTTATAGTCCCGAACGCTTATTGAAGTTATTTAGAAAATAGATGAATGCACAGTTTAGAATGCTCGTTTCAATTATGTCTTTATTTTCAGCAAGAACTTTAGAATTCTTCAAAATAATATTATTATTATTATTATTTATTAATATATAATATACAGTACATATATATATATATATATATATATATATAATATATATATATATTATAAATAAATTTTTGGACTATTTTGTAATTTTATTATTTTTCCCTATGGGTCCAGACTTACGGGACACCCTGTACAGTATATAAACTGAGTCACATTGCGGAACATCCAGTCGAGTAGAACGCAGCGAGCAGCATTATCTGAACTGTTCTTTATTAGGCGAAATTTAACAGTATTTTTATACTTAAAGACTACGTTGATGACAGTTGTTTTAAATTAGGTTGGATGATGTTTAATTAAAATTTAAATGTTAAGGAGGCTAAGGATATTTTTGTGATCAAATTTCTTTTTAGTTACAGTATTGTAACACCTTTTTCATAGAGTTGCTTAAAATTCTTTAAAAATGGAATGTGATAACATAATTTAGTACTAATATTCATGATATTGCGTAACTCGGAATCTAAAAATACAGGACTGACAACTCTCAATGCTCTGAGAAACATAGGAGAGAAAATAGAAGATTTTACTGAGGGGTAATTGTCAGAATAAAAATGAACATAAGACTTATTTTATTAGTAGGCTTGCGAAGAACTACAAATTTTTATCCAGAAATGATGAGCACTCATCATTTTTCTTTTTTTCAACAGTAAATTTTGTAGACGGAATGAAGTTGTTGAACCTATCAAGGAATTCATCAACATTCAAATTATAAAACATCATCTATATATCGGTACGAAACAATATTAAAATTAACAATAGTAGGCTAAGTTCTACTTCTAAACTATTCCATGTATAAACTTAACACGGTTGAGGCCGGGGTGGAGTGGGGGAGTCTCATCGCCAATCCAAACGACATAGCATGAAACTTGTCTTCAAACTGAAATTTACAACAATTGATGCAAAACTTAATAAGTGTCGCGTTTAACAGGGAAAAATTACTCTGAAATCTTATCTTTTAGGAAGTCAAACATGTTATCGACGAGGACTTTTGGGAATAAAAGACATACATCAAACCGAACCAGTTTGAAATTAAGATCATTAGGAGATATCATTTTGTTGATAAGATTCATTCTCTTTACAATATGGGATTCAGAAGTTTCTGAAGCGTTTTTTTTTTTTTGTGGGTTCGCAATATGTGTGTGTGTGTGGGTGTGTATATATATAATTTGGTGACACGCATCGTACATGATAAGCAAAGACGTCAATGATTTTTGAAAACACTACTTTACCCATGTACGCATTTAGGGCACACTGTAAGCAGTAAAATTCCGTACTACACGAAAATAAAACCGATTGGTTACGTATTAGGTGTTAAAATAGGTTAGAAAAGGTTCCTCTCAGAATTAGGTTCCAAATAAGAGACGGCATATACGCTAACTGGCACATAACTAGCTTTCTCTTTGGTCCTATATACCAAAGGGCTGTACTCAAAAGGTATAGGGACCTATACGGTCATATTAGTATTCCATTATTACTTGGAACGTTAAAGTAAAAAAAAAGAAACCCATTTAGGTACTTCGACTTGAATCCTTTACGAACTTTATTATTTACAGTATACTTACGAAAGAGCTTCCATACGTGGTTCCTCAGCAATGGAAGAAATATATATATATATATATATATATATATATATATATATATAACATGTTTGCTGTATGCTCTGTAGTCCTTTTCCTGTAGGCTATATATTTTCTATTATGGAGAGTGGCTTCGAATATAAAACTGTAGGTAAGAATTTTAGTTTAAAATAAAATTACACACACACACACACACACGAAGAAAGTACGAGGGATTTTCTGCTTGTTCGAAGCAGAGTAATGCGGTTTATACGGAACGTTAACCGCATTTACTTAAATGAACGAAATCCAAGCGTTCAAAATATTTTGTCAACAAAATTTTTCCTGCCGGTCTCTCTCTCTCTCTCTCTCTCTCTCTCTCTCTCTCTCTCTCTCTCTCTCTACGTAATGTTATTCACTGAGATAGTAGTAGTGATTTCCCTTAAGATGTAAATGTTGTTGTTGGTGAGCCGATCAGCCCACCCTGATCGAGCAAATTATGTAAATGTAGTAGGAGGCGCTGGTCTGGTCTGGTTACAGAGCACTGGCTTTTGTTATTGTGAGAACGCTCAGGAGTCAAAATCTCTGAATAAGCCTACAAAGGGGGGGGGGTATAAGGAGAGTTGTTTGGGGTGGTGTTTGGGATGGTGATGTTCACTTTTGATCATAAATGTAGTAGGAGGCGCTGGTCAGGTCTGGCATCAGAACACTGGGATTTCTCAAATGATACTTTGTTTTCTTACTTTCAAATTTGTATTCTCGTGTTTCTAATAGAGGGGAATTCTCAGGAGTCAAAACCTCCGAATAACCAATTAAATTATTTTGGGAAGCCACTCCTCTCCCCCACCCCACCTCTTTCTTTCTTTTTGCTCCTTCCTTTCTTTTTTTCCATTATTAAAAGGGTGCTGCTTGAGGGAGGGCTTGTTAAAATAGAGTAGAAGTGGTAATGTTCCCTTTGTCAATAAGTGTAGTAGGAGGCGCTGGTCGGGTCTAGTTTCAGAGCACGGGGTTCTCAGATGATACCCCATTGGTAGAGAAGGAAAGCTCGATGGGATTTCTCGGAAGCCAAAACTTCTGAATAGATGTTTTCAGTTTTAGGGATGCTACTTGGAAATGTTTGTACTTTTTAGGTAAATTTCGGAATATCTTAGTTTTAGAGTTTTATATACAGGGTGATTACAGAGGCAGTATACAATTTCAAAAATTTATTGTGATCAAACTATTTCTGATACAAAAATAATAATGTCAATGGAAACAGTAACACGCAAAGTTTTTTTTAGTTTATATATATTCAATATGATTCCCGTGGGTAACCCCTGGCAATGTCCAAACGATATTCAAACTCTTCCCACACTTTCCGTAACATATCTCGGTCAATGGATGCCATGGCTTGACGAATCTGGTTGTTTTACCGGGTTACCCACAGAAATCATATTGAACATCTATAAACTAGAAAAAACTTTGCGAGTTACTGTTTCCGTTGACATTATTATTTTTGTTTCAGAAATAGTTTGATCACAGTAAATTTTTAGAATTGTATACTTCTTTTGTAATCATCCTGTAGAAGTAGCGATGTTCCCTTTTGAAATAAATGTAGTAGGAGGCGCTGCACGGGTCTGGTTTCAGAGGCACTGGGAGTTCTCAGATGATGGGAAGCTTGGTGAGATCTCTTGGGAGTCAAAACCTCCGAACAGTCATACTCATCTTCAGGGAAGCTACTAAGAGTGGAACTTTAGTTTTGAATATTGTACATCAAAATTTCGCAAGGAAAAAATTATGCATTTTATGTATTCATGGTATCTTTTATTTTCCACTGTCTTCGAAAGTGTAACTGAATACACGAAATAAATGTACGCATGGTGTGAATGAACTCGGAATCTATTTTCTTCATTATACTTTTTCATACTTTCCTATAAATCTACTTTCACCACTATCTCTTGTCAGCAATGGCTAACGGACAGTAGCGTATCCTGATCAGCTGCTTTGGTTTATCGCATTTATATATATATATATATATATATATATATATACATATATATAAAACCTCGTTGAAGTTCCGTGTGTTGGTCTTTCTTCATACAAAGGTCAAGCTGGTAGCCCCGCCTCTTGGCTTGGTGGTGGAGGAGCGAGTTGCTCTCTCGGCTCATCTGGTACCGTCCTGAGCCAAGCATCTAGTCTTCTTTTGAAGACTAACTTTGACCCCTGTAACGTTTCTGAGATTCTTTGGAAGCTGGTTAAAAAGTCTTGGTCCCCTGACAACCAAGCGATTTTCCTTCAGTTTTCAAGAGGTCCCTTGTTGGACCTTTAATTTGGGAACACTACACATTCTGCCTTTCCTATTTTCCAGCATTGTTTGGATGGTAATTGGGTTTAGTTTGAGGTTAGGTACCATTTTTCGATCATTTTCCATATGTAGATTATGGTGTACCTCTCTCTTCTTCTTTCCAGGGAGTACACATTTAGTTTACGTAGTCTTTCCCAGTAATTGAGTTGTTTACAGACATCAATCTTAGCTGTGAAATGTCTCTGAATTTTTTCTAGTTTTTTAGTTTCTTCTTTTTATATGGAGACGTCAAGACTAAGCAGTATTCAAGTTTTGGTATGATCAGTGTTTTCAGCAGGGGAATCATTACTGTCTTGTCCCTTCTTTTGAATGTTCTTAGTACCTGTCCCGCGACTGTTTTTGCTTTGTTTATCGCTATCTGATTTTGTGTCTCTAATTTCGCATCATCGGTCATTATAACTCCCAAGTCTATCGCTTTCGTGCTTCTCTGAATTTGTTGTCTATCTGGAGCATAATATGCAGTCTGTTTAAGTTCCTCATGTCTACCATACCTCAAGAGCTGAAATTTCTCGCTGTTAAATGTCATATTGTTGTCTTCTGACCACTTGTATATTTTGTTCGTGTCCCTCTGCAAGGCCTCCACTTCATTTACAATTCAGTGATGCACAAACCCTGGCCCGCGGGCCAAATGTGGCCCCCACGGGTCTTTCCAATTCACATTTTTCACATGAAAAGGGTAGCTACCCAAAGAAAAATCTGAAATATTACCCCTGGTTATAAAAATGCATATTTATAAAAAATAGAATATCTATATATCTGGCCCCTACATATAAAACAGATGGTTGGTTTGGCCCTCACATCAAAAAAGTTTGTGCACCACTGATTTACATTGCTGATTTTTCTGCTGATTTTTGTATCGTCTGCAAAAGATGTTACTATACTGTTTTTGTTTCTATAAGTTGTGATAGGCATGATTTTCCTGATCAGAATCCGTGCTCATTTTCGTCGAATCTTTCCAGTGTCTCCAAGAAGTCAGATTTTCTCTCTAACTATTCTTTCAAATACTTTGGTGAGGTGGGACGTCAATGAGATCTATCCCCCTCCTTTATATATAGGGACAATGTTTGCTCTTTTCAAGATGCTCTGTATTTCCTCACTGTCTAGGGATCTTCTCTATATCCAGTACATATAAGGGTATAGCTATTAAATTTTTGCAGTTTTTAATCAACAATGCGTTTCATTTGTCCGGACCTGCAGCTGAATGTGATTTCATTTGTCCTATAGCTCTCGCTACATCTTCTGGGGTAAAATTAAAGTCTGTAATACAATCTCCTTGCAATTTCTCTTCAAAGAATGCATCTATGTCAGGTATCGCTTTGTCACCTTTTGGTGTACCAAAGACTGATTCATACTGGGTTCTCAATGTTTCAGATATTTCTTTTACATCGTCCGTTAGTTCATTATTTCCTTTCGTTAAGGGCCCGATAGTGGTGCGCATTTTTGTTTTCCTTTTGTTTTGGCATAGCTGTAGAAGTATTTTGGATTTTCCTTTATTGCTTCTACCGCCTTTTTGTCTTCCCTCTCTCTTTGGCCCTTAATCAGGGTTTGTATTTCCCTATCGACACTCTGCAGTTTTTCTTGTATTACTTTCCTGACATTGTTGTCTCCGCAATTAGCAAAACATCGCCGCTACTCTCTTTCTTTTATGGAATATTCTCTTTTTCCTCTCTAGTCAATTCTTCTTTCCTTATATATATATATATATATATATATATATATCTTAGCTGTGATTGTGTAATTCAAGAGTTAGTGAAAAAAACATTGTTAGTGTGTATATATATTATATATATATATATATATATATATATATATATATATATATATATATATATATATATATATATATATATATATCTTAGCTGTGATTGTGTAATTCAAGAGTTAGTGAAAAAAAACATTGTTAGTGTGTATATATATATATATATATATATATATACCCCTTTCAACCTTTCAAATGTTCCGTGCGATGATTCCTCATTTCAAGCTCCACCTCACACAGCTAGGTACATCCGGCTTATCGGGGATTGTCCTGAGCCAGATGTCCACCGCAACACCACCCGTGTTCCTTAGGTCTTTGGGCAGCTGATTAAAGAGTTTTGGTCCTCTCACAACAAAACTATTTTCTTTCAGGGTTAAGGATGTTCCCTGTCTAGCCTTTAATTTGGGAACACGACACAGCCTTCCTTTTCGACTTTCCACTGTTGTTTAGGGAGTTACAGGGTTCAGAGTAAGAGTAAGGACTAGTTTCTCCATTATTTTCCAAGTGTAAATAATGGTGTGTGTCTCCTCCTTTCCAGTGAATATAGGTTTAATTCGTGTAACCTTTCCCAGTAATTTAGTTCTTTGCACCCTTTGATCTTGGCTGTGAAATTTCTCTGAATCCCTTCTAGCTGTCTAATATCTTCTTTTTTATATGGACATGTTAGGACCGAGCAATATTCCAACTTGGGTAAGATCAGTGTTTTCAGTAGAGGAATCATTATATTCCTATCACTTCGTTTAAAGGTTCTCAGTATCTGCCCAGTTATTCTCTTTGCCCTGTTTACTGCTATCTTATTTTGTGTTTCAAATTTCGCATCATCAGTCATTACAACCCCTAAATCTTTTGCTCTAGAATTTCTCTGAATTTCCTGTCCATTTCCATATATATATATAAATTAAACAAATCAATAAAGAACACAAATGAAAGACAATTAAATGAACGTATACATGATTGTATAACCACACGCCGTGAAAGAAGGCAAATCACTCGAAACACTTGCCATATTTATGTTTAATCTTTAAATAGTAAGATAATAACAGCGGATGAGCGCAAATACAATGTTCTGACACGCAGTAGCAAACGGAACTACCTAGTTAGCAGCACAGAGCACGCGCAGAAATGAGCGATAAACAAGCTAGCTGTCGGCGCTCGCTGATTGGCTTCATCCCATAGTCCCACTATACTGTAGCCTTCCATACTTGCACAGTTACTGCGATCAACCGTGGCTGTGGCTCATCTAATGTTAATAACATCGTTATTTCATCGCGCTCTCAAAACTGCAGTAATTATTGTTTGAATTGTATTGTTTAGTGGGCTTTTTAAGCAGGGTTCTTAAGTGTCCTTGTTTCTAAGGTCAAATTTGTTCTTAATTTTTTAATTTTTCATTTCATTTGGCTATCGGAATAAAATGTTAACGATATATTATGGATATTCTTATGAAGTTAAAAATTTAAAAAATCATGAAATAAGAACAAATTTGTATTTAGAAATAAAGACACTTGAGAACCCTGTTTTTAAGTAATGTTTTAATATTTACTAAAGCTATTTTTTTTAATTCTCTGAGGTTGGTTTACAGCCGATAAACGCGATAACACAGAGAATACGCCACGGTTGGCGGAGGAGTGAGAGAGCCTTATCTGTTCTGTACTTTACTCTTACTACTGTTCCTGTATGAAAGCTTTACACGTCTATAAGTGTAAGCATGGTATAAGTTTTCAGTATTCTTTTTTTCATTGCTATTTCTAACTTTTCTACTTCCTTCTTGGGCTGGCCTAACGTCGATCTTAGGGTCTTTGTTATCCTGTAACTTTGTAGCTCTCTCCCTCTCCTCTCCTCTCCTCTCCTCTCCTCCCTCTCCCTCTCCCGCTCCCTCTCCCTCTGTACAGGGTGAGTCATAAGTCATGTCCAATGAGAGTTTTTATCTGTCGTTCATGTTATGTTTATGTTTCAGATAACTACTAGAGATGACTGACCCCATTTCTGCCCTGTCAGAAAAAGTGGAACTAGTGCTCCTGCACGTTGCTGGAATGAGTCAAACAGAAGCATGTGAAGAATTCTATCGCCAACACCCATTGAAGCCAAATCCGAATCATCGCATGGTGGAGCGAACACTGGAAGTCTTGAAGGAGACAAGCAGTGTTCATGACCGACCACGTAGTGGATGGCCTCATAAAGTACAGATAACGAGTCGTGTGTCGATGTATTAGCTAAAGTAACTTGTAGTCCACAACGTTTAACCAGAAAAGTAGCACAGAAAACAGGACTTTCTCAAACAGCTGTTGAGCACATTCTCAAAAGGTATCGATTTCATCCGTATAAGCTACACCCAGTACATGAACAACTGCCCGACAGTGCCGATAGACGACTGCAGTTCTGTCAATGATTCGAAGAGTGTATGCTGCATCAGCCGACGTTAGCAGCGGACATCATGTTCAGTGATGAAGCGTGCTTCCACTTGCATGGGCAGGATAACCGCCATAACACCGTTTACTGGGCAGCCGATAACCTACACACTGTCGACAAAAGGCATCATCAAACGGATCCGCGGATGACCGAGTGGTGCGGAATCCACGCCGACAGGATTGTGGAAAATCTGGTGCAATACATGGACAATATTCCCATCCGTGAAATGCGCCGCGTGTTTTTTCAACACGACGGCGCGCCAATACATTTCCTCAGACCTGTGCGTGAATGGTTGTATACAACCCTTCCAAGGAGATGGATTGGACGCCATGGCCCTGTGGAATGGCCGCCACGGTCCCCTGATCTAACTTCCCTTGACTTTTTGTTGTGGGGTTACTTAAAGGCGCTCGTATACGAAGGACGCCTGGAAACTTTGGAAGAGCTCAACCACAATGTGCGTACAGAATGTGCAACAATCACACCACAAATCCTCCAGAATGTGAGAGAAAATTTCGTCAGTCGTATTAACATTTGTTCTCGACTTCAAAGAGCACAATTTGAACACTTATAAGAATTGAAGAAGTATTGAAAATCCTATTGGACATGACCTATGACTCTCCATATATATATATATATATATATATATATATATATATATATATATATATATATATATATATATATATAATTAGGGTGATTCAAAAAATCAAAGTTTTTTTTTTAATTGTTCAACCTGTATTTTTGTTCCCTATGACAAAAAAGTAGTGTATGCCAAATTTGGTGAATTTGAAATAAAATTTACTATGTGCTACCAGGCGTCAAAGTTTCCCTCTTTTTCAATTTGTTTGTTTTTATAACTTATGATTTTATGTTTAATTGTTTATATTTCAGAATTTTTAATTAATGGTTTATATACTAGCTTGCTTTTAATTGTTGCTTGGAACTCGTAATTTTGATACCAATTAATCGATTATGGAAGCTAGGCCTAACTCACCATCACCCAGTTGCTCATTTGGGAGAAGTTCTACAAGAAAAGAAACTGAAGTATGGCTAATTGGGCAGCCCTCTGCAGTACTAAAAACATCCGTATTACCATCAGAGAAGGAAATGATGGCCCTCTTTATGCACTACAGAAATATTAAAAAGCAAGACATTAGAGAATCATGCTGCTCTACTGCAGATGATGTGCTAGCAGTTTGGAAAAAAGCAGGAATACCAGCAAAACAAAGAATACATGTAGTAGATAAAATTCAAGGAATACTGAAGGAATGACAGCTGCTTAAGAAAAACAAAGCAAACAAATTGAAAAGATCACAAAATTTAAATAATAAAGAAGAAAAATGGAAAGATAAACTGAAAAACTTATTTGACATTGCTCATGAGAATGCTATGCAGCTTATAAAAATAGAAGATAAGAAATTCTTAAAAATGCAACGTGAGAAAGGACGTCATGGAAAAATGGGTACCATTCATAAGGCTGTTGCTAAAAAAGAGCAAAGAGCAGCAAAAAAGCAACAACGTTATGAAAAGAGGAAAGCAGAAGAAGAGATCAAAAGAAAGAATGAAGAGGCTGTCATACTCATCAGTACATCATCAGAATCAGAAGAGAGTAAAAGTGATGAATCTGGTTTCTGTGCTGCACAACCTTCAACATGGAAAAGTAAGGTTGGCAAGCGTAGAAAATTGTTTGATGATAAATTATTAGGAAGTCTTGATGTTGCAAAATTGAGTGACAGAAATGCGTCTCTTTTTAATGCAAACAATCAAACATCGCTTGAATGGGACATCTGCGAACAAATAAAATGCATGTGTTTCAATACAACGGCAGCCAATACTGGTCCTAGAAATGGTGCAGCTATTCTTCTAGAACAAAAATTCGACAACGATTTATTGTGGCTGGCATGTCGACACCATATATTTGAAATTATGCTGGAAGCTGTTGTTTCAGTCTTTATCACCATCTTCTGGCCCAGATATAGTCCTTTTTAAGAAGTTCAGAGAAAAATGGTCAAGCATTAATAAGGAGGACTACGAAACAGCATTATCAGATTCAGATATCTATGAAAATATTCATGTCATCAAAGATGACATAATTATATTTGCAACAAATCAACTAGATACATTCCAACCAAGAGATGATTACCTAGAACTATTGCAGTTAACAATTATTTTTTTGGGAGGTGAACCAAACGGTGGAATCAAATTTAAACATCCAGCGGGACTTCATCGGGCTAGGTGGATGGCCAAAATTACATATTCATTAAAAATTTTTATGTTCAATTCTCAGTTCAAAATTTCAGTAAAAGACAAAAAAGGACTAAAAGACATCTGTCTTTTTGCTACTCGGTTATATGTGAAGGCATGGTTTACAGCTCCTGTGCCATCTTGCGCTCCTCGTCTTGCTCTGGAATTATTACAGAATCTTTGTTGTTTCAAAGTCTTTATCACCATCTTCTGGCCCAGATGTAGTCCTTTTTAAGAAGTTCAGAGAAAAATGGTCAAGCATTAATAAGGAGGACTACGAAACAGCATTATCAGATCCAGATATCTATGAAAATATTCATGACATCAAAGATGACATAATTATATTTGCAACAAATCAGCTAGATACATTCCAACCAAGAGACGATTACCTAGAACTATTGCAGTTAACAATTATTTTTTGGGGAGGTGAACCAAAAGGTGGATTCAAATTTAAACATCCAGCGGGACTTCATCGTGCTAGGTGGATGGCCAAAATTACATATTCATTAAAAAATTTTATGTTCAAATCTCAGTTCAAAATTTCAGTAAAAGACAAAAAAGGACTAAAAGACATCTGTCTATTTGCTACTCGGTTATATGTAAAGGCATGGTTTACAGCTCCTGTGCCATCTTGCGCTCCTCGTCTTGCTCTGGAATTATTACAGAATCTTGTAGTCTACAAACAAATAAATGACACAATTGCATTTGTTGCTATTAAAAAACTGTTAGGTCACCTCTGGTACCTATCAGAAGAACTGGTAGCCTTGGCCTTTTATGATGATGAAGTGCCTACTGAAACGAAAAACAAAATTGTAAAGGCCTTGCAAAATACAACAGAAACTCTTCCTGCAAAACGGGCTTTTCTAGATCCTGCACTTATTCCAACGAAGAAATTAGAAGATTTTGTCATAAAATACTCAAAGATTCTTTACAATAACAGAATTTAGTTCTAAATTTTTACTCAAAGATGCTAAAGAATGGCATAATGATGAAGAGTATAACTCCGCTAAGAAATCTATCAAACAGTGGAAAGTCGTGAATGATATAGCGGAAAGAGGAGTAAAATTAATGGATGAATATAATAAAATACTAACACATGACGAAGATCAAAAACAATTCTTGCTACAAGTAATGAAAAACTACAGGGCTGTTTACCCTGATAGAAAGAAAGAAACATTGATGAAGTAAGGACAGCTGATGTCTCAAATATCATGCTAGTTTAATTATGCATGCTTGTGGTTATGGTAGGACCTACGGGGGAGCTTTCCACATTAAAAAAAAGCAATGCGCCTTGTACTGTACCCCCTGGGTGGTGTGGAAAAATTTGACAATTTGAGTCGTTCTGTCAATTTTTAATTGCTGGTAGCAACCCCTAAAAATTAAAAATTTGCTAAAATATTTTAGGATAGTTGGTTTTATGCTGAAATGAACCATTTAAAGGGTTGAACACATTAAAATATTAAAAAAAATTTTTACCCCCATATTTGAATCACCCCTAATATATATATATATATATATATATATATAATTTAGTGGTGGACCGGATGTCAGTTTTTCAACATCTGCAGATGCGGATTTTTTATTTCAATATCCGCGGATGCGGATGCGGATATTTAATTAATCTATCAATATAATATAGAATTATGAATATATGACAATTTTTCAAATTTCGTGATATTACTATTATGGCAGGCAATGCATAAGAATTAAAATTAATATTAATGTTTTCATTATGATAAAAATAATAACTTTCTCAAGAGTTTCAGCCACAGAAAATTCAATGAAACAAGTTTCATTCAATTTTCTGTGTTACCAGGTATTTATATTTTGAGATTTATATATTTGTTTGTTCATTAATAACACTGTACAACAAATTTACGGTTCAGAAAAAAAACGGGAATGACATTCGGTCATTTCTCAATATTTCGAAATTATGCTGGTGGAATCTCTCCCCGTGTTCGTCGCTAACAGCAGATGCGTTTTCCGGAAAGAATGAGAGATGTGAATGCAAAAAATGAATTTTCAATGACATCTTACATCCGAGACGTTGGTATGAGTTGATAAGTTGATCCACAAGTGCAGCATAGTTGTCGTATTTAGTCTTTCCTAGTAGACCGCTGCACACATTTTTGAATGCATACCAGGCTGCCAACTCAACCTCATCCATCACCGCTTCAAAGTGTTCGTCTAGCATGAGTTGACGAATTTGAAGGCCGACGAATGTCTTCTTTAATCTTGGCATCACTTATTTTTGGGAATTTTTCATGTGAAGTGGCGGCAAGATAAACTTTTCCTTTCGTACTAGTGGTTCGTGAATAACATTGTGAGATCCAGGTGAAGAATTGTCTCGCGGCGGCCATACTGAGCGTGTGTAGTGTTCAGACCTTGCTCGGCTATCCCACTTGCATAGGAAAGACATGTATTTCGTATAGCCAGTTTGCAATCCATTGAGAATACCCACAACCTTCAAATCTGCGCAGATAAGCCATTCATGTTCATCGTATTTTATACAGTCCAGAATAAAAGCAACATTGTCATACGTTTCTCTCAAGACGACTGAATGAGTGATCGGAACAGAAGACATTGTGTTCCCATTGTGTAGCAGTACACCCTTAACACTGTACAGAGATGCATCAATGAACAATCTCCACTGATTCGGTTCATAGCACAAACCCAGAGCATCGAACAGACCATGTATATCAATGCAATAACAAAGATTGTTCTTCATTGTCAAATATTCCTGCAAATCCAAGGAGCGCTTTCGGAATGCTGTAATTCGTACGTCTTCCGCCAGCAGATTCCATTTTTGTAGACATGAGGACACTTTGTTACTTGGTAAGTATTAAATCACGGACCAAATTATTGAGTTCAGGCTGTGCGTGATGAGATGGATGTTGTTCTTTCTTGGACTCGACTTGAGCTTCATAGCGTTCGCTGTCTGATTCCGATTTGTCAGAGTCTGTGTTATCGGTCGGCATTTCAGCTGGAGGACGAGGGATGGGTAATAATAATTGGGTATATCTGTAGAATGTTCCACAGGACGCATAGCAGAACGAAGATTTGGGTGGACTATAGCCTTTTTCCCTTTTCTGTTGCAACCTGTAATGTGAGACAATAGACATTGTTGACTACTTAAGATAGCATAACTGTGTAATACATTATGCAAAGCAGGATATGCTAAAATGTGCTAAAAACACCAAATTTGACGTATATTCAGGAAAATAAAAGATTCAAACCTATGATGTTCGTTAAGCAGAAATAGCAATCAGTTGAATGGTCCAGCGGCTCTCTCCATACCATTGGGACACCGAATCCCAGACCAGGACCGGTGCCTTTGAACCATGCAGATAACGAGCTTGTACATCTCACACAGGAGATATGAGGCGCCCAGTGCTTGTCCTGATCACCAACTTCGCATGCGAAGTATAATTCATAAAGCTTTTCCCCATGAGGAGTCAACTTCCTTTTATACTGTTTTAACATTAATGTCCCACAAATATAACAAAAACTGTCTGGCGAATTTTTGCACTCTCTAGGCATTGTAGCATAACATCAATAAAAACCTGTAAAATAAGAAAATGATAGATCAATTTGCAATTTCACACAATATAGACGTTGTCGGTGAAATATACATAATTTGATAGCTGTTATTCAATAATACTCACTTATAGCACCGATTTATGATAAAATATGGCTGACAATTTTCTTTTAAATGATTAATGAAAGAAATTTTTCATAAAATCAAAGTGGAAACACAGAGCCGAACACCACCACCACAGCATATGCATGACTGAACAAAATGTAAAAGATGCGTTCAGAGAACCAGTGGTTCTCAAAATGATACAATGAAATAGGGTCATTTTCATAAACTCGGTGGATGATACAAATAAATGAGTGTTATTTTCGCAATCTACTCATATGCCAATTAGCCATAAAAATGACGATCTCATTTCCGGTTTTTTTTCACTGTTATACAGTGTAATTAATACTTTACATGAAATATGCATGACTGGGCCTTATAAGGTACTTTATAAGCTAATTTAATTGTAAATTGCATAATTTATTAGAGGTAATATCCGCATAACATCCGCAGTCAGAAGTGCGGATGCGGATGTTAAAAATGACGCGGATATCCGGTCCACCACTATATATAATATATATATATATATGTGTGTGTGTATGTATGTATGTGTGTGTGTATGTATGTATAAGTATTAAAAAAGGGCACTATAAAGTTAATAATACATAACGACAAGCAAGAAGGCGTAACTTATGTTTGGTGCTTCTTTTCTATTATGGGATTTTTTTTTGTATTAAATCCTGACGTCTAAATTTCATCTTTTACGACAAGGTTTTACATCATAAGACGCATTTTGGTGCGATTTCATAAGTCGTAAGAGAAGATTCAGCCAGCTAGGGAAAATTTTTCTTTCTAAAGTTTTTAGAACATGCTTCAA
>JAJOZX010000882.1:347500-492500 GCA_023014485.1 Bathynomus jamesi | reverse complement strand
GATAAAATAATATCACGAAAATACTGTCCATCCCAACTCCACATGAGCTTCTTTGCAGTGAACAAAACAAACACACCAACACAGTCTGGACTTTTTAATAATTCGCGATAACGTTCATTGTCATCGATTTCATCTGGTGTTGTGGCCTACACTCGATCATTTTGGTAGTTAGGCCGACGTGTTACGTAAACAAAAAATTCATCGGAGACAGCTAAATGCATGAAATCATCCACATCCCAATCTTCAAGATAATGGACAAACCACATTCTGTCATCGATGTTAAGTTGAGTTTTTCTTGGCTTTGGAAGTTCATGCCAAGGCTTTAAACCTTGCCTATGACGGTACAGTCGGATGATCTCACCACTAACGATCTTTCCTCTCAACACTTCGATCTCTCTAGAAAGTTTAGCACAGCTGTTTTTCCGCTTACGCGTACCGCTTTCAATGATGTCCTTTGTTTCCTGAGAGAGTGGCAAATTTAGGCGACCAGATTTGGTTGTATCCATTTCACATTCATCCAAAGTTTTATTCCAATTTCTTCTGACGAAGTACTCACTTGTTCGCAACTTTTTGGCAACCCATGAACGTGTTATAAAGGTGGCTCCAGCATCACGAGCTTCCCGAAATGTTATTGCTCGTATGCGATCTATCACACGTTGCCTCTCCAAATCACCAATTAATTGAGAAGCCATTATATTATCACTTTATCAGCTAGAGTAATTTTAATACCTGCAATAAATAAAGAATTTTATATATTTTTATAATCACTAAAAACTATTTCGATATAAGTAAACATGTAAGCTGCAAATGGGGGGGATAAGGTTTTTTGGAACCCCTTATATGGTGGTTTACATTTCCAAACTGTTCAGATCTACAGTAGAAAACTTCCACATGATGACCATCATTCGTCGCTATAGTGTATGCTCCAGGCTGAACCTTCATTAGAACATTGTCGTGATGCTTTCGTGGAATGGATCCAATGACCTCTGATTCTTTGAAAGAGTTTTGCCAGATACACGAGTTTGTCATGATACACGAATGTTTTAGCATAATCCCATATATAAAAGTCCAAAGGTGTTAAGTTGAGCAATGGAGGTGTTCCATCCAGCGCTAAAACACAGCAACATAAACGAGATTCACCATATGTTAACGTTTGGTATGCTATGTCACGTAACTGCAAAATCAATTAAATTTCTCTGACGATTGTACCATAACTGGAACAAATTATCTTAATATACTGCGAACATTTTTCTTCTCTAGCTAAGGGTTACTGGAGCTGACATGAGAAGTGTAATCGTTAAACAACACGGGACAACTTCTCACTATGCCGTTGCTCTCCGCAGTTTTGTAGACAAAACACTTCCTCAGCGATGGATAGGCCGTGGTGGACCGATAGCAAGACCACCTCATTCACCTGAGTTAACCTCTTTGGATTTGTATCTATGGTGATATGCTAAAACATTTGTGCATTTTAATAAAACCAGTAGTCTGGTAGAATTCCGTCAAAAATACAGGTCACTAAAGCCATACCACAAGAACATTTTGATAAAATCTAATGGAGTTCCAGTGTCGAATACACATTGCAGCAACAAATGATGGTCATCTTGTTAAAGTGTTTTAAGCTTGGACAGTTTGGAAATGTAAATAACTACATATATTGTGTACATATTGATTAAGAAAAATTACCAATTATGTTTGCACCATTATTTCTTGGACACACTGTATCTTCAAGAGTAAGAGTTAACATGATTCTAAGATATGTCAAAAGATTTTTTACATTATTTGGTCACTTTTAGGTATATATTTTAAATAAAATTATTTTTGAGCAATATTAAAAAAAAAAAGAATCCCACATTAAAAAAAAATAGGGTATTTTTTTTTCAAAAAAAACGAATCCCCCAAAATATGTTGCGTCACTATATATATATATATATATATATATATATATACAGGATGGGCCGAAAGTCTGGATCCATAGGAAAATATTTATTTTAATACATAAATTACAACAAATGATAAATACTTAAAATGAATATCAACTTTAACTCGTAAATGCGTATCCGTGATACTGTACAGTGGTTCGTACTCCAGTATAAACAACAAATTATAACAAATGCTCAAATTGGCGGCCTCTGACATCGAGACACTTAGGGATGGAATTTATGATTTTAATAATTCTTCGAATTGACGTTCTCGAGATGCGTGTTTCATTTGATAATCTTCTTGTTGACGTTACTGGACTATTCGTTAAAGTTTCACATACCATTGCAGAGGTATTTTCATCAGTTGCAGTTTTTGGACGACCAGAACGCCGTCGATCATGTACACTTCCTGTTTCTTTGAAACGTTTAAACAACTTGCCAACAGTCGCATGTGTTACTGGATGCTTATCAGGATGATTTCTATTGAATTCGGTAGCAACTTCTCTGTGTGTAGCGCCCTGTCTTGCGTACATGAGCACAAGTTCTACCCGGTCTTCTGTTGTTAGATTCGAAGCCATTTCTGGGCTGAAATAAAAAAGTATTTGAGTATTTATACTGGAGTACGAACTACTGTACAGTATCACGGATACGCATTTACGAGTTAAAGTTGATATTCATTTTAAGTATTTACCATTTGTTGTAATTTATGTATTAAAATAAATATTGTCCTATGGATCCAGACTTTCGGCCCACCCTGTATATATATATATTAGTGGTGTGCCGCGGCACCGGCAGAATCGGCCATTTTTGGGGAATCGGCATCGCCATTGGCCAAATTTAGCCGATTCTTTCACTGATTCTTTGAAATTTTAAATTTTTCATTACAAAACAAAATCTATATTTATAGAAAACTGAACAGACAAAAAAAAAAACTATTTATGATAATTTATACTCCAAGTTATTTTTACTCCAATACTCCAAGTTAGCCAAGAAGACGTTGAAAAAGCGATGGATATTGTGATTGATCGCTATACAACAAGAAAAGCATAAACAGTTACGTTTTAAAACTTGGAATTTTGAAACATGTGCCAAGTTGATGGTGCTTTGTATAGAGTATAACTTATAAGTTTATAAAGCTACCTACTTGATACATGTTATGTTTGGTGATGTATGTATGTTTACATAATTATATGTAAGACACAATAACTCTTAAAAAAGTTTTATGTAATTACGTTTGTATTTTGACAACTAAATAGATTAATCTTAAGATTATGGGGGTGCTTGGAAATTCTTACTCCAGGGCGCCGAAAACCTAGCTACGCCATTGCATCTGACCCTGTATAATGAAAATAAATAAGTCATTCTTCCACAACAAGAAATGGGACGTTTGTTAAAAGTCAATAAAACGTTTTTCACGCTTACAAAACGTTCCTTTTCTTGCTGGTTCGTGTAATATATATACGAGTTACTAACACGATGAACCCGATAAGGTAGCGTAGTGGTTAAGCGTCGGGCTGTTGACCCGAAGGTACTAGATTCGAATTCCAGTTCGGACTTCAAATTTCGGTAATTAAGGTATTTTTCTGGATTACGCTTGGTGGGACAGTGGTTCGAATCCCATGAAAAGCCGTAGGTCCGCCCCCCCATCACATGATCTTAAATATTGGGTAAACAATCCAGAACATTATTATTTATTATTACTAAAAAGATATACGCTAAAGTAAAAAATAGATTGTGGCTTTCATTTTCCTTTTATAAAATAGTTTTACTCGTCAGTATCAAACATGGCAAATAAACACATTAAATTATCCGATCCGCGAAATAACAATAAACATTCAATAATCCTGACATGATATATTTCTGTAAATTACATCTCATTATTGGCCGTCAGGCGTACACGAGAAACGACACTATATTTGCGCATTACGAGTATAACCATAATATACTATATACGCGTATTATATACCCTGGTTTTTGTTTCCGGCCGAATTGTTAATTCTGACGGAAGTCAGGCTTGTCGCCCCACCTTGGACTGACAGCTTAATGTGGAGTCCGACCCACGAACCCCCAAGAAGTATGAAATCGCGAAGTCCGAGGCCGGATTGGATTCCACGACCTTCAGCTTAACAGCTGGAAAAGTGACGCGGAAAAATAATCATCGATAATGATATTCTTACACAAATTTAATGGAATCATGCATCATTAATGACACCTTTGGTTGTCATTTGAAATTAAGCCTCAGAATGTATTATCTTAATAACTTTTATTTATTTCGCTAGCTATATACTGTAATTAAAATTCCATCTTTCTTACACACACACACACACACACACACACACACACACACACACACACGTTTGGCTATCCTAAAAACCGCGACATTTTCCCAATTAGTGTCGCGACATTTACCTAATCTAAAAAACTTAATAAATTTAATAAAACCTTATCTAACCTAACCTAACCTAACCTAACCTTAAAAGTATATCTCCTTTTTGCCATGATAAAAAACAACATTTATAAAGATAAACTGCCGCGACACTACTGTGTGTGTATCCTAAAGATTGTCACGATTCCGTAGGAAGACAAGAACACACACACACACACACACACACATCGACTCTTTTAATTCCATATACTCTTAATAAAAAACTATTTAACCTAACACGACCCAACCTCAGGGCCGCTGATAGCTGCCACTGAGCCCGGGGCAAGATGCATGATCAGGCTCCAACTCCCTAAATCTCCCTACCAACCAAATTTTACTACTTTTTAAACAAGTTTTTTAAGTGACTTAGGGTTGACTTAGGGTGAGAATGAGTGGCAATAACTGAAAAACATTTATTAGAACGAAATAGTTCTGTAATATGTTTATTAAAAATTAAAACACTATTGATAAGCGAAAAAACACTTAACATTCTTTAGTACTGTTAATACGTTTGAATAAAAACACACAACACCAAATCTGTCTAGTTGTGAAGTTGTCTACAAGTCTACAACTCATTTAACGATGGTTATCATCAATTTATTTTCAAGATGTTGAAAATTCTTTCGTCGAGCAAGTGCCATCCGTTGACGACAATATTTTTATCAAACTTCAATGCTTGATGAAACACTTTTCGGGGACTTGATTCCTTGAAAATAATTTAATTGGAGTGGCAGGCGCAATATATTGGAAAAAATGCCAATTAAATTCTACTTCACTTTATTTTCATTATAACGGAGTGTAATTACGTGAAGATTTTTTTGTTAATCAACAATATACTAACAACTTAAATTTTAAGATTAAATACATTTACAAATTAAATTTACCTTACCTCGGTGGGGTTAGAACCAATGTCACTAAAGATTTGAATTTTGCAAGACACTCGACCATGAGACATTAATGTTTTATGAGAGATTTTTGTATATATACGAGGGCCACTCAATATATTTTGCCCCACCTTTTTTTTTCTTTCCAAGTTTCCTTGTAAGTTCCAGAACATTTGTACACAAGTAGTTACATATCTTTTTTACAAGTTTTTATTTTTCCACACAGTCTCCATCCTTTTCTACGGCTTTCTTCCCCCTCGAAACAAGGGCCTTTACTCCTTGCTGGTAAAAGTCCGATGGGTTCCGCTCGAGCCACCTCTTAACCTCCTCAACAACCTCATCATCACTCTGAAACTTTCTTCCACGAATAGCATCCTTCATTGGCCCAAACAAATGGAAGTCTGAAGGAGGTGCAGATCCGGGCTGTATGGAGGGTCGGGTAACACAGTCAAGCGCATTTTTGTGATGGCCTCTCTCGTTTGCAAACTGTTGTGTAGTCTTGCGTTGTCGTGCAAAAGAAGGATGTGTTCCAGTTTTCTCTCCGGTCGAACTCGCTTTATACATCTCTGGAGTCTCTGGAGGGTAGCAATATAATGCCTCTGAGTTGATTGTTTGTCCTTTCTTCATAATGTCCACATGTACTTCATGTCCCAGAAGATGATGGCCATAACCTTTCCTGCAGAGGGAGACATTTTGAACTTTTTCTTGCGTGGGAAGTCTGCGTGATGCCACTCCATGGATTGGCATTTTGTTTCAGGTTCAAAGTGGTGTACCCAAGTCTCATCCCCAGTCACAATTCGTGAAAGGAAGTCATCGCCTTCTGTCTCATATCGAACCAACGACTCAGAAGCAATTTCTTTTCTTTGGGCTTTGTGATCTTCAGTCAGTTGGCGAGGAACAAACCATGAACACACTTTTGAGTATCCCAGTTGCCGAATTATCGTATTCACATTTACTTCACTAATTCCTAGCTCCAGTGATAGCTCCCTGTATGTGACGCGCCGATTTGATCGAATAACGCCGGGCGACCGCTGCCTGGCTCATCATCGAGGCTGACTCTCCCTCTCTCCGATGATCTCACACGTTTAGACCAGCGTCCAACTGTGCTTCGATCAACAACAGCATCTTCGTAAACGTTTTGTAGACGTTTGTGAATATTTCCAACTGTTTCCTTCTCTGCGGTTAAGAACTCGATAACAGCTTTCTGTTTACGACGCACATCACTGTCAGACGCCATTTTAGAAACTGCGTTAACCATCGATTTTATACAAGGAGTGGAGGTTCAAAGTGGAAAAATCCGGTTATGTGAAGCGCAGAAAGTTGAAACTTACGGCCCAAAAGACATTTCAGCTCCATGGCCTATTATTTAGCTAAGAAAAAAGGGTGGGACAAAATATATTGAGTGCCCCTAGTACTCTTTTGCATTGGTTTTAATGTGTACACTTTAATCCGTATACTGTTTCGGTTCTCTAGTTAGCCTTGTAAGGCTAACTAACGAAAATATCACGACCTAACCCAACCAGTCGTTAGGTCAACTGTACGCCCTTGACGATTGGTTAGGTTAGGTCGTGATATTTTCGTTAGTTAGCCTTATAAAGCTAACTAAAGAAGGCTGGGGGCCCTGATCTTCAGGTGATCCTTCGATTTATAATGACAACCTTTTATAATCTCAATGGAAATTCTAGTCTCAGTGTAGATCTTACTTGTTATCAAGTAATTATGGTCATACAAGACTCGGATTCTTAGTCTTCCTACGCTTCATAATTTGAAATATGATATAGAGACAGCCTAGCTTAACTGATGTTGATAAAAACTGTTAGACCAACTTATCATTATTAACTTATCATCATTATCAAAAATCTGACACGGCATGATTTTGTATATAAGTTAGTCATAATTTAGTAGTTTGTAAACTCATTTGAAACTGTAACTATGTAAAGTTTTAACTTCAGTTACATTTATTCAGACTAACCTAATCCGTAATGTAGAATCTAGGCTTATGTGATAGTTTAAATTCATAATTCGTAATGCATAAAATGACAAACTTATCTTAAATGACATGACCTTTGAGTAAGACTGCTGTTATGGATGACAAATATATTAAGAGTAAGTTGATACTGTGTGTGTGTGTGTGTGTGTGTGTGTGTGTGAATTAGTAAAATCAATAACAGTAATAACCATGACGAACAAATGATCACAATGGGCTCAACTAAAATTGGTACTTTTCCGTTATCTAACCCCTTACGAAAATATCACGACTTAACCTAACCAACCGTCAAGGACGTACAGTTGACCTAACCGAGCATCATAACATATACACCGTACATACACTGTACGCCCTTGACGATTCGGATTGGTTAGGTTAAGTCGTGATATTTTTAGTTTACTGATAAAATTATTCATTCATTACCCGTTTGGATAAAAGAATGGAAGTAATTATTTATATAAGCCTTAACTACCTTTGAAAAGGAAAGCGAGCTTCTTTCGCCTACGAAGTGTACGATTGTAATGCGCAACACAATTTGAAAAGGAAACATTGGTTAAATGAAAAAAATGAGAACATAAAACCCAATTTATGTCAGAAATGCCACGATTATTGTAAACAAAAGACGAACATCGAATACAAACGTGAATCCAACAAAAATAATAGGTAATTTAACAATTTCAGAAAATTAAGAAAATTAAAAAGTTAACATAAAACATCAAATAATTTGATTACTTCAGATTTTATAAAACATGCACGACTTCTGAGACACCATTGGCTAATGTAGCTTCATTCAATTTAATTATTTTAAGATAGCTTTTTGATTAACTGTACATACTATTAATGGTACTTTCCTATTATCTCGGACCCCAGGCTTTTCTTCAGTTGACAAGCTTCAATTTTGACACAGAATATTTTCGTTAAAACTAACGAAATATCACGACTTAACCCAACTCCACCAACTAATTAGGTTAATTGAATGCCCGGTTAGGTAAACTGTACGCCCTTGATAATTGGTTAGGTTAAGTTGTGATATTTTCGTTAGTTTTAACGAAAATATTCTGTGTCAAAATTGAAGTCTGACAACTGGCAAAAAGTCTGGAAAGTACCCTATTAATTTTATTATTCGAACATTATCAAACATATATTGTAATTAAACATTTCGACTCGTAAACCTTGTAAATCTGAATAAAGCCTATGATGCCTGACTTTTGAGACACCCTGTGTGTGTGTGTGTGTGTGTGTATAACCTTTGGTTAGCTTCCGCCCGAATTGTTCATTCTGACGAAGGTCAAGCTTTTCACTCCACCTTAGACCTACAGTTTAACGTGGAATCCGAACCACGCCCCACCAGCACCCCAGCGTCTAGGCCACCCAGGGTACCCATTTATCTACCAACCACTTTCTTTATTGTGTGGAAGGATGAACAGCTGGGTTTTGCTGCGCGCCGGCTGCAGCAACCGGGTCTCGAACCCGGGGCCGATGGATTCGTAGTCAGCGACGCTAACCACTACACCACCGAGGCGCATATATATATATATATATATATATATATATATATATATATATACCGTGCATGGAACAAGGAACTCTTCTGATATAATTAAATCTACTATACTTCAAATAAGTAATATTTAATGGCAAATACTAAAATTGGATCTTTTCCGTTTGGGAGCTAGCAGCGAATTTTAATGAAAATTGGTATACTAATGTAGTTTTGGTCACTGATTTCAAAAATAACTTTGTTTTTCATTTCTCCAAAAAAAAGAAACATTAATTATTTCAAGTGCTCTAACATGTTTTTTTAACGAAAATATCATGACTTAACCTAACCAATCGTCAAGGGCGTACAGTTGACCTAACCTGGCATTCAATTGACCTAACTGGGCATTAATTCTTGATTTTTTTCTGCTACTTTTACAGATCTGCCGGGATCCTTCAAAAAATGTATTCTTCGTAAAGTTGCACTTTTTATCGTTTGACCGACGCTATTGGCAACGAAAGAACTGGGTATTTTTATCAAAGGAACACACTTTCCCACACTTAGAGCACTTTTTCATAAACAGTAGCTGTTTGTGACTCTGGCTAAATTTAACACAATCCTCTGTAACTAGTTTAAGCTAGTTAAAACACATATTAATTATTTAAAGTGCTCGAACATGTTTGTTTTTCATTTCTCCAAAAAAAGAAAGTTATTTTTGAAATCAGTGACCAAAACTACATTAGTATACCGATTTTCATTAAAATTCGCTGCTAGCCCCCAAACGGAAAAGACCCCTAAATTTTTTCTTTTTCTTGATGGAAACCCAACGTGGGCAACTGGTCACTAGCAAAGAGGACCCAAAATATAGCTTCCCTCACTAATTACCTACTAAGTAACTAGCAAATATGCTAAGCAAATAGGACCCAGCTTTGGGACAGGGTCTAGTTTAAAGCTTACCCAAGACAGCTACATTCAGAACCTCAATATACATGAGAAACTAGTTGCATTTACGATCGAGTATATCAAAGAAAAAGGGTAACTATTGTAATTGAGCCAAAATCCAAAACTTAAACCTCAACCGGAAAATTTGAGCGTCCACTTTTGAAGGCACTTAACACGTCGTTTAATGTGCTACATTATCCCAGAAAAGTTCCTTGTTCGATGCACGGTCTGTGTGTAAAGTTTCTCAGGGGACATTCTGAGTTGAAGCATGTATGTAAGTATGTGTATCCTGTCGCAAAGCTGGATCCTATCTGCTTGGCAGATACAGTAGCTGGTGAGGGAAGCTATATTTTGCGGCCTCTTTGCGAGTAACTCGTTGCCCACGTTGGGCCTTTCATCATGAAAAAGAAAAATTATAGTATTTGTTATTTACCATTACTTATTCGAACTCTGGTGGATTTAATTTCCCAGAAGAGTTCCTTGTTCCACGCACGGTCTGTGTGTAATATAAAAGTTTCTCAGAGGACCATTCTGATTTGTATCATGTGTGTGTGTGTGTGTGTGTGTGTAAGAAAGATGGGATTTTAATTACAGTATATAGCTAGCGAAATAAATAAAAGTTATTAAAATACATTCTGAGGTTTAATTTCAAATTACAGCCGAAGGTGACATTAATGATGCATGATTCCATTAAATCTGTGTCAGAATATCATTATCGATGACACTGTTTTTCCGCGTCATTCCCATCAATTCTGTGCTTGATAATTATCACTTGCGAAATGTACGGACGAATCATTAGATTCTTGTCCCATTCGACGAGTGGTGTTATTCTATTTTCATAACTAATTTCTTCCCAGTTCGTCTGACAAAATACTTATCACAATATCGACATAACAGCTTTATATATATATATATATATATATATATATATATATATATATATATATAAACTAGTTCATCTGTCAGGAGGGTTTTTTATATGAGAAGTGCTCGGACCATATTTTTACATTAGAAAAATACTTGTCTAAGTAAGGTGGTTACGTAATCAAGAGTTTTCGATAAAATGCTCTACGTCGTGGTCATTGTCATAAACACCGCTTCCCGTCGATCAGCGAAGTTAAGCGACATTGGATCTGGGTTGTAATTGGATGACAGACTGTCTACCGCGTCCAGTTTATGTAGTGACCCGTGGTTTGGATCTCACGTAAACTGTATGTCCTCCCCCGCCCCAACTCATATGACCTTGTGTTTTGCAAATTAAACAACTCCATCAAACAACAGATACGGTAACGAGACAACGTTTATAAACATATGAACTCTATTCGCTCATTATAAAAATCTATTTTCTCTGATTTTGATATATTTAAAGAAATTTTGAACATATTTTAATTTGTTTGGCCAACGTGGAATGCAAAATAGATTTCTTAACTACTGATTGTAATGAAACTGAAAATGGGCGAATGCGTGTCTTACGTAAACACAAAGGTGGGCAGTTGCGCCGCAAAAAGTTGCGGCGCAACATTTTTGGTTGCGCTTGCGCTTGCGGCGCAACTTTTTAAAAAGGGTTGCGCTTGCGCGTGCGGCGCAACTATTTCAGCAGAGTTGCGGTTGCGGCTGCGGCGCTACAAAAATCGTTGCGCGTGCCCACCACTGCGTAAACATCGAACTTGCATCCTGTTGAAAATCTGTAAATTAATGTAGTACGTAGAAATATCTGACCCAAAGAGTTTATTCGAATTTTATCCTTTTACAAAACTTCCATTACTTTTTTTTAAATAGGTATAACGTAAAGTTAGGTTAGGATAGATTAAGTTGGTCTTAGATTAATCCCGGTTAGGTTAGATCTAGTCAGATTAGATTAGGTAAAATTCGATTAGTTAGGTTAATGATTTTTTGTTTATGGTCGTTTTCGTCGTTGTAAAAAGAGGAAAAAATTATTCATTCAAGAAAATTCTTTCGACGTCTCAAATAATTGTTCCATCGATCAAAAAGTTCGTCTTGCAAAAGGTTCCACATCACCTAAAACTTTTCTACATTCTACAAATATTCAACTTCAACTTTTGCGCCAAGATTTAACATGTCTATGTATATTTGCATATTAATTATACACGATAGTGAGATTTAAGTTTTAGGAGCCTGCCTTTATAATAATGACAGAGCTTTATATATATACTGTATATATATACACGAGTATAAATAATTGCAATTCCTTGCATTGGTCTCTCTTCACACGAAGGCCAAGCTGGTGGCCCCGCCTCTAGGTCTGGCTTGGTGGAGGAGCGAGTTGCTCTCTTGCGCTCTCCACCGCACATAGTTAGGTACACCCGGCTCATTTGGTACTGTCCTGAGCCAGGCATCTAGTCTTCTTTTGAAGACTTCAACTTTGACCCCTGTCACGTTCCTGAGGTCCTATGGAAGGTGGTCAAAAAGTCTTGGCCCCCTGACAACCAAGCTATTTTCCTTCAGTGTTGAATAGGTCCCTTGTCGAGCCTTTAATATGAGAACACTACACATTCTGCTTTTCCTATTTTCCAGCGTTGTTTGCAGGGTTGGCAAACACCCAGGTCTTATTGAAAAAAAAAAACACCTGGGCTCTTTTGGTTTAATCCGGTTTTTTTCGGGGTTTAATCGGGCTTTTTCGGGTTTTTCATATTTTTAATGTTCAAAATAGTATAAGAATAGAGCTAAATAACTGACAACTTATTACAAAAATAACTGTTTACCACAAGTTCTATTTTCATTGGGCAGTTAGGTATATGTTTTTCTTGAAAATAAAATGCTCAAATAATTAATGTTTGTAATATCTCATTCAAGTTGTGTGAATGTGGAATCCTTTATTGATTCATATTTCAGTGTATTTCAGTATTTCAGTAATGAGTACTGTGCAAGAATTAATCTATTACATTATTTTACTAATGACTCATTAATTTATTATTTTAAAAACCCGAAAAAAACCAATTGCGTGGTTTTGTGGTTTTCAGGTGGGTTTTTCTAGAAAAACCCACGAGGACAACTGGGTCGTGTCCAATCCGGCCAACCCTGGTTGTTTGGATGGTAATTGGGTTTAGTTTGAGCTTTGGTACCACTTTTTCGATTATTTTTCATATGTAGATTATGGTGTACTCTCTCTTCTTCTTTCCAGAGAGTACAGATTTAGTTTACGTAGTCTTTCCCAGAAATTGAGTTATTTGCAACCATCAGTCTTAGCTGTGAAATGTCTCTGAATTTCTTCTAGTTTGTTAGTTTCTTCCTTTTTATATGGAGACGTCAAAACTGAGCAGTATTCAAGTTTTGGTACGATCACTGTTTTCAGCAGGGTAATCATTACTTTCTTGTCCCTTTTTTTTAAAGGTTCTTAGTACCTGTCCCGCGACTCTTTTTGCTTTCTTTATCACTATCTGATTTTGTCTCTCGAATTTCGCATCATCAGTCATTATTACCCCAAAATCGATCGCTTTCGTGCTTCCCTGAATTTCCTCTCTATCTGAAGTATAATATGCTGTCTGTTTAAGTTCCTCAATTCTACCATATCTCAAGAGCTGAAATTTCTTGCTGTTAAACGTCATGTTGTCTTCTGATCATTTGTATATTTTGTTTGTGTCCCTCTGTAAGGCCTCCACCCCATTTGCATTGCTGATTTTTCTGCTGACCTTTGTATCGTCTGCAAAGGATGTTACTATACTATTGCTGTTTACTTCATTCTCTATGTCTGTTAGCATGATAATGAATGTAGGTGTGGGACCAATACTGTTCCTTGTGGTACTGAGGTGCATACTTCCGATTCTGATGATGATATACCTTGAATTTTGACGACCCGTAGACGTTCACTGAGGAAGTTGTAGATCCATTTCCCCGCTTTGCCTGTTATTCCCACGTTTTATTTTCTTTGCTATTATACCATGATTACGTGTGTCGAACGCTTTAGCAAAATCTGTGTATATGACATAGTTGTTTTCATTGCCTTTCAGTGTATCTAGGATACGTAACATAAGTTGTGATAAGCATGATCTTCCTGACTGGAATCCGTGCTAATTTTCGTTGAATCTTTTCAATATCTCCAAGAAATCAGATTTTCTCTCTAACTATTCTTTCAAATACTTTGGTGACGTGGGACGTCAATGACACTAGTCTATAGTTCTATGCTTGAGATCTATCCTCTCGTTTACAAACGGGGTGATTCATGAGTGTGTTTCATAAATCGTAGGGTGTATTTTTCAGACAAAAGTAAAGAAAGCAGACTATATAAACATAGGTCGAGAAACCCGTACGTTTCGAGCTATAGCACGCGACAGAAAAATGAAACTCCAAGATTTTTTTTACATTTTATGCAAATACACAGTGTGATACATTTACTTCATTAATGTAAATGGTCGAAATTCTCCCCTCCTTCTTGAATGCACGCCTCAGCATGTCGCACCAGTGATGTCTGACACTCAAAAATTCCTATAGTATTACGGATCGTTTCTCAATTGTCTCAAACTCGTTGCCACAATTCATCACGTGCTCGGACTTCTGTAACATAAACTAGACTTTTTAAATGACTCAACAAGTAATAGTCAAGAAGAATTACATCTGATGACCGAGTGGCCACGGAGTAGGACCATCGCGCCCTATCCACCTGTCAGGATAAACAGCATCGTGATATTTCCTTCAGGAGTTTCATTTTTCTGTCGCGTGCTATAGCTCGAAACCTACGGGTTTCTCGACTTATATTTATATGGTCTTTCTTCTTTACTTTTGTCTCAAGAATACACCCTGCAATTTATGAAACACATGTATGAATCACGCTGTATAGGGACAATGTTTGCTCTTTTCAAGATGCTCGGTATTTTCCCAGTGTCCAGGATCTTCTCCACATTCAGTGTATATATATATATATATATATATATATATATATATATATATATATATATATAGCGAGGAATAGGAGGACGAAAAGATGGTACATGTTTATTAACAGACGTCTCGGAAAAATTCAATTTCCATCATCAGTGCTAAAAGTTTAAAAACAAATAGAAATAAATAAGTATAATAAATAAAAACGAACAATAAATTAAAATGGCGCAACAATTAGCGAGAATTAATAGTAAGTTAAAATATATATTCAATTAGAAGATTAAAAATGAAATGATATAAGTATAAAAGTATGGACAATAAGTAAAATAAAACGGTTAAGGTGAAACAGAATTGAAGGGGTTCTTACCAAATTGTTAACGTAATGGGAGACTAATTGTACAGAAGATTGGGGATGGTTGCCTGTTGAAAGAATTCCATATTAGAAAGATGGAGCCGGGCGGAGTGATGGTGGATTTCTTTTGAGTTTGGGAGTTTATTCAGCATTAATAACTTTTTCCCAAAACATCTGTTACAATCTTTAACCAGAAACTTTCTTAATAATATTTATCAACCCCCCCCCCCCCTTAAAGTTGCCACTGTTAAAAAAGACGTACAATATTTTCATTCCCGTATTACGACCACATTAGCCACAAAATACTTTCAGAACTCCGTCTCTTACTCACCCCGCTTTACCCCCAAATTAAATTTCATTTCGCTTTCACTAACAACAATAGTATCAAATCTTACTTCAACCATAAAGAAAAAACACCCAAGCCACTTGCTTCGTCCACTATCTACGCTTTTAATTGTGTTCGCTGCAAAGCGAACTATATTGGCAGTACCATCCGCCAATATCAAACAAGAGTGGACGAGCATCGTGGGATTTCTACAAGAACTTCACAGCCCTTGAACAAACCCTCCAAATCAGCAATAAGGGATCACTGCCACCTTCACAACCACCCGTTACTTTCCTCCAATTTCAAAATCATTAATTCAGCCAACCAACTAATCGACCTCCGCATACTTGAGTCCCTTTATATCCTCAGTATCCAGCCAACCCTCAACGATTACAGTTCCGCTTTCAATTTAAACATTGTCAAATAAACTCCCAAACTCAAAAGAAATCCACCATCACTCCGCCCGGCTCCATCTTTCTAATATGGAATTCTTTCAACAGGCAACCATCCCCAATCTTCTGTACAATTAGTCTCCCATTATGTTAACAATTTGGTAAGAACCCCTTCAATTCTGTTTCACCTTAACCATTTTATATTTTACTTATTGTCCATACTTTTATACTTTATATCATTTAATTTTTAATCTTCTAATTTAATATATATTGCAACTTACTATTAATTCTCGCTAATTGTTGCGCCATTTTAATTTATTGTTCGTTTTTATTTATTATACTTATTTATTTCTTTTTGTTTTTAAACTTTTTAGCACTGATGATGGAAATTGAATTTTTCCGAAACGTCTGTTAATAAACATGGACCATCTTTTCGTCCTCCTATTCCTCGCTAGGCTACGCTTCCCTAAGAACAAACCATTCAACCAAGTTATATATATATATATAATATATATATATATATATCGTTTGAGCAGGTGCACTTTTTTTTATGCAAAATACCCTCCACCAGGATTCGAACCTAGAACCTCTGACTCGGAATCGCGGCTACTGACCACTAAACTACGACAGGATAACAGCTCATAAAATCTGGCGGAGAATATTTTGCATAGCAAAACTTGCGCGTGCTCATGCACTTATGGGCCACCCTGTAGATGGGAATATAAGTCCCAGTCGGTTATAATTAAAGCGAAAATACAAAAATCAAACAAAGTAAAGAGTTTATGATAAGTTTAGAAATATTTATTTATTAGTTTAAAAAAATATATTTTTTTATTTCTTTTTTAATTTAATTTTTTTTAATCCGCTGGATGGATTTTCGCTTTAATTGTAATTGATTGGGGCTTATGGGCTACCCTGTATATGGTGCCCTCGTGTTAGCCAGATAGATTTGAATTAAATGTTATTCATTAGCAAAAGTGCACGAGGTTAATACTCGTACGTAAAAACACTTCTGGGCGTGAAAACGCTAATGCTTCCCTCGGGTGAAAATATTCAGCAGGTTGTATAGTACGTATAATAAATTGATAACACGGCGTTCGATAATGAGTACGTGAATAACATTGCATGAAAATGAGACAATTATTTTTTATTACGTGGACTAAGACACGAATAACTATTCTTAACGCTGAACGGACAAATTCAAGAGAGGTGCCCAGCAACCACAATTAGACCCAAGCTGACAGCTTCAGACTATGTTAGTGACGTGTATTTTATTATTTTATTTACGTTTATATGTATGTCTATTCTCTTTCAATATTAATAATTTTTATTTACAGGTCAATATACTCTCGTATAATATAACTGTAATATTTAGGTAAAAGTCGTATAGGTTTATGGGCTTCGGAACCTAACCTATTTTTCCCATAAGATGTTTAACAATGCCTAACGCGGTGGTTCTTGGAACGTAATCCTGCGTTATCAGCGTATTCTGCCCTTAACTTTTATCCTGTCGTAACCCCGTAGCAACTGGCACCAGCACTCGGTGCCATTCCAACCAAATGCTCACTTAGGTACCTAGAAATGCTTGCCAAACGGAGACACTGCGGCTGTTCCGATTGTTGGATCTGCGTACTGCGGAAAGTCTTGTAGGAGACGCAGGTCATTCGCTGCAGCTAACGCAAGGATTGCGCATTGAATCTATGCTTTAAAAGTTTAACGTACAGCTTACAGATGAACACGTTTACGTCACGTAGGTGTCCCCACACTGCGTCCTGAAAAGAAGGCGCGGGAGACCTCGATGTGGAAGGTCTGTGGGACTGATGGAACTACTTTCGAAACATCCACATTTTCAGTGAGTACAAAGCCGTTGCCATCCAGCGTGCGCGATGAACTGTTCAAGCGTCTGAAACCAGTGACCGTAAGGAAGTACACCACCGAGAAAGATGACTAGTTCCAGAAACTCCTTATAGTCATCCATTGGCAACTGCTCCCGAGGGGCACTCTTTACGAACTGTACGATCTCTTCTTTCCAGTCCATCATCATTTTCGCGGTGACCTCATCATACGCTCCCATCTTAAAGTCATCTTGACGAGTATTTGGCCAGTATTCTCGGAAAGTGTCGAAGATCGCGATGTTGGGGCTTCTGGGCATATCTTTTAAAACCGTAGTAAAGGCTTTTTGGAGGATTAACTCATGAATATGGCGTCGACAGGCGATGTGAAGTATGTCTTTGTTCAACCCTTGTTCCACCACAGTACATGCACCACCGCGCAGTTCCGTATTTGCAGCAATGGTATCGAAACCAAAACTCTTCACTCGTTCACGAAGATTCCACTCGTCAACTTTTTCCAGAAGCTTTTGTTCCGTTCCTTCTACCTTAGAGTTCGGTAGCTTGGGGACGGCGAGCAGCTTTTGAGTGCTTTCTGTGGACACCAGAATAGGAAGACAATCTACCTGCTTGCGGGCAATGAGGTCTGACATAATTTTTCCCGTCCCAGTGCAAGAGAAGAGGAACGTCAGGGAGAAAGAACGCTGGATTTCCCCCGCAATAACTCGTCGGTGTTTCATCTTCTGAGCCCTTATGGCGCTTGGACTCGCAGAGAGCTCTTCGACGTCACCTCCCAACTGCTGTGCGAAAGGGACCAGGATATGTGCTGCCTTTCTGTCGCTAGTCCGCGTCCGGTCTAGGACAGATGCCACCTCCAGAGAAATGGAAACTTTGCCTTTCCTTCGCTTGGGAGAGGAATGCGAGGTTTTAGCAACAACAGGGCATCTATCCTTCTCTCTTCAGCCCTGGTGAAGCTGCTGGTACTAGAGGATTCCAGCTGAACAGTCTCCTCGGCTTCATCTGCCTCCTTTTCTGTCCTGTCTCGTTTCGCAGCCTCACTTTTAGCTCGGGGCGCTTGCCGTTCCTCCCTCCTTCCCAACTACTTGTCCACTCCCACCATCCGTCCTCGGCGTCCCGCTTTCCGTTGAGCTATCAGGAAGTCTTTGTTCTTTTGAATCTTTATTAGACTCAGAGCTTGTTGGTGAGCGACGTCGAAGAGGTTGGAGAGCTTCACTTTGAATTCCTCTCGTCGTTTGATGGCCGAGGCAAACCAAAGTCTTTGTTACTCAGAGCAGAGTTTTCCAAGCTTCTTAATGATGTCTCGCTCGTAAGACGTAGGAATCCTCGCTTTTTCTTAAACGTTCACGATCTCGCGTGTCATTATAGCAATGCTTTCCTTGAGCGATTTATTCTCTTCAATGTGGCTATGAAACAAAAGAGAAAAGCTTTCACCTTTTAAGGGAAGCTTGTTTCTCGAGAGTTCCGATGTTGGCTGTCCCACAAACTGCAGTTTAGTATTTGATCGTGTAACTTATTCTTTCGCCATTATTTAAGAAAAATGAAAGGTAAAAAACGTAACGGCACGAAACACGAGATAATCAAAATACGTTGTGCACGACCAAAATGGCGCCTCTCGACTGCAAGCAAAGCTCTCTGTGCTGATCACTACTGCCACCTGGTGGATGAAACGTGTACTAACGTACTCCTGTTAGTCCATCCAGATATTCCTCAATAAGACCTAATCGGTAGTAAATGGTGAATGTTTAGTGCGCTTGCGCAACCCCTAAATAAAATATTGTCGGCTAAAAAAAATTGCTTACGATTTATTTAGTTCCAAAACGGAACAAAATGGCAAGGTCGGCGATTTGAATTTCAAAAGTTCGTTTTTTCAAAGCACCCTGATATATATATATATATATATATTTCCTTCGTATTTAAGTACCTTATTTTGCATCACGTATTTTCGTAAATTATTTTCTGTATTTTTATTAGAGTATTTTGTATACTGTATTAAAAAACTGTCCGATGTATTTTACCCATGTTTGGTAAAGGAGTATAATATATTTACAAATTGTTCGGGATTCGAGAAACAAATTTACCCATTTTCTTTTCTGGAATGAAAATATTTCATATATATATATATATATATATATATATATATATCAGTTAAACGCATGAGAACGATTATTTAAATTGCAAAATTGAGTAAAAAATGTTTGTTTTACATGTGTCTTGTTTTCTTTGAAGCAATTAAACTTTTTCCTGAAAAATGTTTTGTTTGTTGTTGGAGTTTAACCTTGTTTTTTTTTTCAGCAACTCACAGAGGGGACGTACAGCTTAATGTGGGATATGGTGCTGCGGCACTATAGGCTACTCTCGTAGGTTTCTAATTAAAACTGAAAAAGTTTCCGCATTTTCCAGATTCAGTTATGAACGTTATTCAAATCCTTAATTTCATAAAACAAAAAATAATTTTCAAAATTTTAAAATGTCTGTGAAATTTTAGAATAAGTCGTTGAAATTTCAGATTAACGTCCGTGAAATACGAGGACTATACGTATGAGAACCTCATTTGAAATGAGACAATTTTACGAGTCAACAAAGAATGTTTTATTTTTTTAAATACTTTTTCATTTATAAACGGGAGAAACTTTCCTAAAGATACATCAGATGTTGAAATTGAAAGAATAGTTTTTGATTTTCTACAATATGATAAGTAAACTAATAATATTTAGAGTTTCAAAGGATCACTAAAATTGAAATGCAAATTAAATATTAAACGACCTAATAAAATGAAATACACTCGTAAAATATGAGCCTCTCGATTGAAGTCTTCAAAAAAATTCGTATATCTCGAATAGGACGTTGTGGACTTGGCTTCGTTGGCATCTTTAAGTATAATAATACTGTTAAATCACACCAAATAAAGAATAGCCCGGATAATGAGGTTGGCTGTGTGTATTCGATCAGATGTACACAATGTAACTCAATATATTTAGGCCAAACGGGTAAAACGTTAGACATTAGGGTAAAACGTTAGACATTAGGGTAAAACAGCATAACTATGCGTGTACAACAGCAAATAATTCTAATGCAGTGTTTAACCATATGTATAGATGTAATCATAGTATCAAGTGGAATAGTTCTAAAGCGCTCGTTAAAAAAACATATAATTGAAAGGAATATTCTAAAATGTGCATTTATCCATTTTAAAAATAATTTCAATAACGGTGCGGGAATGTATAAAATTAACAATATCCTGTTAAAATACCTTTTGCCTCTAATTAACTCTTGTTAATCATGTGCTAATATTTTTATTTTTCTGTCCCGCTGTACATATGTACTAGAGGCACTCAATATATTTTGCCCCACACTTTTTTCTTAGCTAAATAATAGGCCATGGGGCTGAAATGTCTTTTGGGCGGTAAATTTGAACTTTCTGTGCTTCCACATAACTGGATTTTTCCAGTTTGAACCTCCCCACCCTCCTTGTATAAAACGCTTTTAAACGCCCTTGTATAAAACCGATCGTTAACGCAGTTTCGAAAATGGCGTCTGACAGTGATGTGCACCGTAAACAGAGAGCTGTTATCGAATTCTTAACCACAGAGAAGGAAACAGTTAAAAATATTCACAAACGTCTACAAAACGTTTACGGAGATGCTGTTGTTGATCGAAACACAGTTGGACGCTGGTCTAAACGTTTGACATCATCGGAGAGAGGGAGAGCCAGCCTCGATGATGAGCCATGCAGCGGCCGCTCGGCATCGGCTGTGACATCTCACACTGTCCAACGTGCTAACAGCATCATTCGATCAAATGGGCGCGTCACATACAAGAAGCTATCACTGGAGCTAGGAATTAGTGAAGGAAGTGTGAATACGATAATTCAGCAACTGAGATACTCAAAAGTGTGTTCATGGTTTGTTCCTCGGCAACTGACTGAAGATCACAAAGACCAAAGAAAAGAAATTGCTTGAGTCGTTGGTTCGATACGAGACAGAAGGGGATGATTTCCTTTCACGAATTGTGACTGGGGATGAGATTTGGGTACACCACTTTGAACCTGAAACAAAACGCCAATCCATGGAGTGGCATCACGCAGACTCCCCACGCAAGAAAAAGTTCAAAATATCTCCCTCTGCAGGAAAGGTCATGGCCACCATCTTCTGGGACATGAAAGGGGTGATTCTGGTGAACATTATGAAGAAAGGACAAACAATCAACTCAGAGGCATATATTGCTACCCTACAGAGACTCCAGAGACGTATAAAGCGAGTTCAATCGGAGAGAAAACTGGAAGACGTCCTTCTTTTGCACGATAACGCAACACCACACAACAGTTTGGAAACAAGAGAGGCCATCGCAAAATTGCGCTTGACTGTTACCCCACCCTCCATACAGCCCGGATCTGGCACCTTCAGACTTGCATTTGTTTGGGCCAATGAAGGATGCTATTCGTGGAAGAAAGTTTCAGAGTGACGATGAGGTTGTTGAGGAGGTTAAGAGGTGGGTCCAGCGGAACCCAGCGGATTTTTTCCAGCAAGGAATAAATGCCCTTGTTTCGAGGTGGAGGAAAGCCGTAGAAAAGGATGGAGACTATGTAGAAAAATAAAAACTTGTAAAAAAGGTATGTAACTACTTGTGTACAAAATATCTGGAATTTACAAGGAAACTTGGAAAGAAAAAAAAAGGTGGGGCAAAATATATTGAGTGGCGCTCGTATATATTTTTGTCATCTCGCCTTCTCCCTTTATTCTCTGACGAGGTGTACTTCTGAATACACGAAAGTCCTCGAAATCATTTTTCTCTTTCCTTGTGGGTTTGCATCATATATATATATATATATATATAGGGTGGTGTAGTGGTTAGCGTCGCTGACTATGAATCCATCGGCCCCGGGTTCGAGACCCGGTGACAGCAACCGGCGCGCAGCAAAACCCAGCTGTTCATCCTTCCACATAATAAAGAAAGTGGTTGGTAGATAGATGGGTACCCTGGGTGACCTAGCGGTTAAGACGCTGGGCTGCTGGTGGGGCGTGGTTCGGATTCCACGTTAAACTGTAGGTCTAAGGTGGAGTGAAATGTTTCACCTTCGTCAGAATGAACAATTCGGGTGGGAGCTAACCAAAGGTTATATATATATATATATATATATATATATATATATATATATATATATATATATACAGTATATATATATATGTATGTACTGTATATAAAGAAGTTAAGAAATTTGATGTTGGCTAAACTTTTAGTTTTGAGACGATAAAAGAATGCAAATTCTTTCTAACTTTAAATGTTCTCTCTCTCTCTCTCTCTCTCTCTCTCTCTCTCTCTCTCTCTCTCTCTCTCTCTCTCTCTCTTTCTCTCTCTCTCTCTTCATGTTCTCTTCATATACTCTATATATACACAATATTTTTTTTGAAGCCAATCTAAAAGTAAGAAAGTCAAACTTTGCAAGTTAGATAGGGAGAAAACTCATGCATGACATTATAATTCATTGTGTATCTTACGATTACGATGTACGTCTTGTATGTCGATAGAGATTTATTTATCTGTCCCTCTGTCTGTCTGTCTTTTTATGTATATATACGCGAAGGAGATTCACTTTGACATTCAAAGGATTGCCACTGACAGAGCAGCTCTCTGCTACGCACAGTTTTCAATATGCTGTTTATTTTTTGGCATGTAATATCATATGAATAGTGAAAAGACTTAGCAATTTAATGTAAAATGTAAAGGAACACACACACACACACACACACATATATACATATATATATATATACCAGCACAGTTGGTCGATGTAACCGAGAAAAAATTATGTATATATGTTTCTTTCTCTATTTAGTCATAAATGGTTAGTGGAACATTTGTATAAATTTGGATCCGTACCCATTTTTTACCCAGTAGTTCGAACAGGTTATATTTTCAAATTTTTAATCACTTTCGCTTCTGTTAAAGTAAGAGTTGTAGCTCATTTACTGTATACCATGAATACTTTTTCGAATTTCACCCCAGTTACGATTTTAATAATAAAAAAAATCGTAGTCTCAAATAAGTCGTCCTTTATGATTCCTCAGATTTTACACACCCTCTGATTTGTTTTAGGTTAGGTTAGATTAAGTTGACCTAAACTAACAACCTTAAAAAAGTAGGTCGTACAAGAAAATGCGATTTACTTATAAAGTTTGACCTAATTGGTAAAAAGGTAGCTTACTATTAGGGCTACATGGGAGTTTAGACATATATATATATGTGCCTTGGTGGTGTAGTGGTTAGCGTCGCTGACTACGAATCATTGGCCTACGAATCCATTAGCCCCGGGATCGAGACCCGGTTACTGTAGGTGGCACGCAGCAAAACTCAGCTGTTCATCCTTCCACATAATAAAAAAAATTGGTTGGTAGCTAAATGGGTATGGGTAGCCTGGTGGTCAAGACGCTGGGCTGGTGGTGGCTCGTGGTTCGGATTCCACATTAAACTGTAGGTCTAAGGTGAGTGATAAGCTTGACCTTCGTCAGAATGAACAATTCGGGCGGAAGCAAAACAAAGGTTAACAAAGGTTGTATACATATAACATATGACTCTAAAATATTTCGCTTTGGAAGACATCGTGTTTACTGAATGATCGTAAAGGCAAAATTAGGAAATTGGTCTAATTCTAATTTAATTTTCATATTGAAAGCGAATGGCACCTGGGCGGGTCTCTTGTCGTTGCTATGACAACCGCGTATTAAGGGTCTATGGGAGGGGAGGAAAGAGGGAAGATACATCTTCTAAATCCTTTGTTTTATGAACTAATTATCTTATGTTTCCTCTTCGGTAAATCAGTCGTTGGTGCGATCCAATTTATTTGTCCCTCCATTTGGTGGCCATTTAGTGCTCAAAATAACTCTCCAACTACTATTTATTTTCCTACAAACTTTGCCTTATATTTAAAAATGTAGAAAGTCAGTGTTGTATACTTGCATTATGTATACGAAACCTTTTATTTACAGAACGCAAGAAACAAGGCCAAAGTATAGTATACTGTTGTAAATGCAGAAACTAATATTGTTTAATTTCAACTTATAAATGAAATTTTCATTATAGGGGTTATGTAGATACCATACTAGTCTCTATGTGTGAGGTCCCACGCTATCTTTCTAGGGTTAAATATTTTTGTACTTAACTACTGTATATTATAATTCGATTATATATATAATGCACCGCGGTGTTGTAATGGTTAGCATTGCTGACTACAAATCCACCGGCCCCGGTTTGGATTCCCGGTGAGAGCAGGCGGCGCGCAGATTACCCAACTATTCATCCTTCCATAAAACTAAATTGGTAGATGGTAAATGGGTACCCTAGGTGACCTAGTGGTTAAGACGGTAGGCTGCTGAAATCGAGTCCGGGGGAGGACTTTGTCATTTCTTACCATCCGTGCTGGGTCCTGTTTCGGATTCCACGTTAAGCTAGAAATCCAAAGTGGACCATCAAACTTGACCTTCGTCAGAATGAACAAATCGGGAGGAGCCAAAACCAAGGTTATATACCAGTTAACTCTCGATAAGTCGAAATTGAAAGGAGAATAAAAAATTCGAGTTATCAAAAAATTCGACTTATCGAATTGGCTCTTTTATTAATTAAAAACCAAATGTAACTGTAACTATGTCAATAATAACATATTAATTAGCAATATAAATTACAATTATGTATTTTAAATACCCACATTCTAATTATTTAAAAAAATCTGTTATAAGATTTTGACATTTCTTTATATTATTTTGCCGCTCTACTACATCTTCTTTATACTTCTCTCTACTATAATATTTTAATGCTCTACTACATTTTTCAACATCGGAGTTCCTGATTACCTTACCTGTTTACATTCGCCTCAAGGGCCGGTCTTAGAATAGGGCGAACTGGGACATTTGCCGGGCCCCGGGCTTGGGGGACCCCGCGCTTAGTATTAGTTGAGTGGACTTGCTATACTTTCTATCGAGAGGGAAACTGCATCAAATGTGGATTATCACGATATGATAGCAGAGTTTGCTGCAAGGAAGCCGAGGAAGGTGAATTTTAGAAAATGAGCTGAATATAAATTATATAATATACAGTAACAGACTGCATAGCATTCTTCAATATGTATTTTGGATTGTATTTTGGATTGTAAACCTTCTGATATTTAGGATTGTATTTTGGATTAAATGTATTTTGAATTTTAAACCTTCTGACATTTTGATGTTTTTGATTATATTTGGGATTCATTGTATTTTGGATTGTAAACCTTCTGTTGGTATTTTAAAGATATTCATGAGACCTAAATCAGCGTTAAGAGTATTAAATAATGCTGTGTTAAGATAAATGCTGTGTAGTCTAAATATTGACACCAAGTAAACGTGTAAACATGAAAATAAAATTGTATGTATTAAATTTCTTGGTACTTTCCTGCTATTCCGGACCCCAGACTTTTTGCCGAAAATATCAAACTTAACCTAACCAATTGTCAAGGGCATACAGTTGACCTAACCATATTTTTTGTACGTCCATAGAGACTTTAAAAGATTATTAATAATAATAACAGAAAAATCGGTGCTTTCCTGTTAGGTCAACTGTATGCCCTTGACAATTAGTTAGGTTAAGTTGTGATATTTTCGGCAAAAAGTCTGGGGTCCGGGATAATAGGAAAGTACCAATTTCTCTTTTATTTAGATATCTCATTTAGTTGATATTTTGAGGGGGCCCGCACAAGTTGATTTTCCTCAGGCTCCGCATCCCCCTAGAACCAGCCCTGTTCGCCTCGCACAAAATTTGCCTTCTCTACGATTGATTCTTTGTTTTTTAAAATGGTTGAAAGTGTGCTCGGTGGGATACCATATTAGGGTGTGTCGAATTTTTCAACTTTCAAATTCCAAATATGAGGGGTGCTAAAAAGTTGCAGCATGACTTAGGAATTCTAAAGATATTTTTGTTAATTTAATATAATTTAGTTTTGCTTGGTAAGAAGCTACATAAAAATAGTGACTTTTTTGTGGAATTATATAATAATTATTATATTAATAATTATATATGCTGTATATATAATGCACTGCTGTTTTTGCTTATTTCACAGGTTGAAACATATTCATCAGTGTGCTGAAGATTACTTGTCCGTCAGTGCTACCATCCTAACCAGTGGGAATTGACCTACAATGGCTTCTAAAAAGAGGACAAGACTGGGGACATTCACACATATGAGCAACCTAATTGGAACTGGTAGAGAGTTGTTGCCCTCTGAACTCCCAACTCTGCGAGACGTTCTGAAATATGGGCTACTGCTAAGAGAACAAAGTGGTGAGGATGTGAGAAACTACCTAGCAGCCAGTCTTGCAAAGGACATTTACCCTAAAGTGCTTGAAAAGTGGGAACGAGCAAACAGTTCTTTTGTAGCCCCCGTTGTAAATTCCCGAGTCACAATCTTAAACAAGATCCAAGAGAGCTGGGAGCAGGCCAAAAACATATCTCTTGGGAGAGGAAAGCTACATGTCAAAGAGGCTTTCATTGCAAAACTTGACAAGCTTTTTGACATCCTCAGTTGCAACTGTAAAATTGTTCTCTGCTCTGAATTTGGCTGCCTTGCAGATGCTGGTTGCAAAAACGAAACTCACATTAACTGTACATGCCCTAGGGAGATGAAGATCCCTGTGAAGGAACTTGCTTTCATTAAAGGTCAGAGAGACAAGTCTGGTTCTATTGGACCACATCAGATTGGCTTGCCGGATCAACCTGAGCACAACAGACAAGTCAAAAAGCAGAAGCGGCAAGAAGACGAAAGAAGAAGGCTTGCTGAATATAAGCAGACAAGTAAGCAGGATGTTTCAATGCCATCAAATGAAATAATTTTCTCTGATGATGAAAATGAAGAACAAATAGCTGATGCTCAAGATGGAAAGGATGGAAGTTATGAAGTGACATTAGAAATACCAAGCACGTCTTCAACTTCCAATAAAAAGCCAGAGTACAACACATTAGAAATACCTAATGTTGCTATGCATAGCATCAGATATGGTGTTGGCCTGCGTGCCACAGCTGCCATCACCACTACTGCCTTTATGGATGCTGGCTTGATCACTGAAGAAGACAAGAGACTTGTAGTTGATCACAATAAAGTCAAGAGGGCCCAAGAAAAAGTTATGAGATCCCTGGATCAGGAATTTGATGATCTTTGTAAGAAGGGTGAAATTGACTGCATCTTCTTTGACGGCCGTCAAGATACAACTAAAGTTATGCTGAAAGCAGACAATTCAGATCGTCAGTTCCCCAGCATCATCAAAGAAGAGCATTATTCTGTGTGCAGTGAGCCAGGTGGAAGATATCTCTACCACTTCACTCCTGAGAAAGGCTCAACGAGAAAAAAACCTGCTGAAGTTATTGCTGATAATCTTGTAGATTTCATGAAGAAGAAGGGCATTGATAAAAGCCTGCAGGCCATTGGAGGTGATTCTACAAATGTTAACACTGGCTGGGAGGGTGGTTCCATGCATTGGGTAGAGGTCAAGCTTTGCCGTAAGCTAATCTGGTTGGCTTGTGCCCTCCACACTAACGAGTTACCCCTGCGACACTTGATCACAGCACTGGATGGGAAGACCTTGTCTAACAACAAGTGGACAGGTAACATTGGCAAGATGCTAGACACTGCAACCGAACTTGAAATTGATCCTTCATTCACCAAACTCTCAATTGGAGAGCCTCTTACTTCACTGAGTGACAATGTCGTAAAGGATCTCTCTACTGATCAAGCGTACGGGTATAGGATCACACAGGCCATAAGGACAGGAGAACTTCCCACAGATCTGGCCCTTCTTGAAATACAGGCTTTGTCGCATATGGGTTTCAAAACATGGCCTTAAAGGCAAAACCCTCAACAACTTAAGACTGATAGTGGAATACATTGTTGGTGTGTACTACCTCTGTTGGTTCAACATCAAAGTAAAACACTCTTGGGTGGAAGGCCCATGCCACATCTTGTTTCAGCTGCGGCTAGTTAGGCTGCAAAAGAAGGCTGTAGTGGATGCTGTTTTGCCAACCATCAAGCGTTCAGCATGGTATGCATTCAGCGAAATGATAATCCAGACACTCTTGTGCTCAGATGACAGTGAGGAGAGGAGAGCTGGTGTCCAAAAGATTGTTGACATGAGGGGTGGAGATGATGACACACTTGGAGATCTTTCTGTACGTCCCAGGAAGACACCTTCCATCAACCCCAGTGCTTCTTCCGTGTTGGAGCTGACAGACTGGTCTGACGGGGTATTTGAACCTCCTTTGACATGTAAACTGACTACAGCGGAAGTAAAGAAGTTCTTTGACAAGCCTATGCAAGTTCCACAGTGGCCCTGTCATGCTCAGTCAATAGAGAGGTGTGTGAGACAAGTCACAGAGGCAACAGGCAGGGTGTATACACATGAGAAACGTGAGGGCTATATCAGAGGCCAAGAAGCAAGTCGGCGGCTGATGTCCAAGAACGAATCAAAGCAAGACTTGATGAAACTTGTTGTTTAAATATTTTTTTTTACTGATGTCATTACTTTCTAATGTTGTTTTATGATTACAAGGATATGTTTTATGATTACTAGGATATGTTTTATGCAGAGAAACTAAAATTTTTATAGCATTACCTGACATTTTGAGAAGCTAAAATTAATAAATGTTGTTTACCGAGAGCAATTTATGTGCTTTTTAATCAAACGTAGATTTACCAAGCTAAGTGTTGAGCAATCACAAAAATAATAGCAGATTTGAATTCTTCACATCCAAAAACATATTTTTAAAACCCCTCAGTGAAGGAATTGGCAAAAATTAATTTTCACCTCCCAAATTGACACACCCTAATACCATATTGCTTCGCAATATTCTGTTTTTTGTTGCCACAATCTTCAACTGCTTTTGTCACGTCAAGTTTTTCATGTATTGATAGTGTGGTTAGCTTGCGCTTACTCACTGTGCCAAGACACAATACACAAAACAAAGAACAAACATAAATTACCACGCACAAATGTTGAGAGTTTTAACTAATTTATATTAGCAAATAGAAGCCGGCAGGCTGGTAGCATTGAATCTGTTACTGCGCAGAACATCCGTGCAGGTGGGAGGAGCATACGAAAGATGATGCAATCCAGAAATCATGTGGCGTAGTGCTGGAATTTTATTCGAGTTAACGAAAATAAACTTTGATAATTCAAATTATTAATTAAGAGTAAAAATACATTGTACAGAGATACACGATTTATCGGGACATGAATCAATTTCGAGTTAGAGAAATTCGAGTCATTGAGGTTCGACTTTAGAGTTGAGTTGACTATATATATATATATATATATATATATATATATATATATATATATATATATATATATATATATAGTTACCGTTATTAATTATAATATATTTAATGGCCAGTTTGTAGCCATGTTTGATGCGTAAATCGGTACTATAAGGAATGATGGTAATTACCGTTATTTGACAATGGTAAGAAATGGATGCTTGGCCAGGGTCACCAGATCATTCAGATCAAAGTAATGTTATTAATTAAGTTATTAATTACGTTGATTGATAGATTGAGTTTTCTTCCTTTATTTAACACAAAAGAAGTTGATTCGAATGATTTATGAATGCGACAGAATTGTTGATTGTTTACATTGGAAATAATGTGTACACTTGAATTAATGCATTCAATATATAATGGTTTGACAATTAATAAAGCGCGAGGTAATGATTAGTCTTTATGTAAAGTTAATTAATTTATATTAAAAAGCCAATGAGGCCTTGCACGAATGATGTTTACATGATGGTAACGCTTGGCGTGGCTCACTAAGGTTGGAATTTGAAGAGCGAAGACGCTGCGATTGTCTTGAGGTTCCCGCGCTGTGACGTCATCTTAGCTGTGCTTGGTATGACGTCATCTTTGTCGGGTTTGATTTGATGAGTTATATCGCATTGTTGATGGCACGTTGCTAAGGTGTTTTGGAATACGTCTCTGTCAGGTCCAATTGGCCTCTACGTATATATATATATAACGTAAAGAACGACGCTTGTATAGAAGAACATTCCGCGCAAGATGAGAGAGAGAGAACGAAACAAATGAAAAAATGAGGTAACCACCCGGGAATCGAACCCGGGATCTTCCGATTGCCGGTCAGATATGATAACCATTACACCACGGGCCTCACTCAATCAAATGCCATAATTCCTCTACATACGCGCAGAAACCAATGCCCCAAGGGGGCACCTCCCGCATGCCGTACATTATATACATTCTAACTGCAAACACGCAGTATAATTAACGTAAAGAACGACGCTTGTATAGGAGAATATTCCGCGCAAGATGAGAGAGAGAGAACGAAACAAATCCCGGGTTCGATTCCCGGGTGGTTACCTAATTTTTTCATTTGTTTCGTTCGCTCTCTCTCATCTTGCGCGGCATATTCTCCTATACAAGAGTCGTTCTTTACGTTAATTATACTGCGTGTTTGCAGTTAGAATATATATATATATATATATATATATATATATATACAGGGGCGTCCGCAGGATTTTTCGCAAGGGGGGGGCAAAACTAACTTATTAGTTCTTATTAGTTCTTTATTAGGTAGAAAAAAAAATGCACTGCGACCACTACGAGTAAAAACCGTCATCTCCCCTTATCATAGCCTGCTTTCGGTGCTAAATTTATGTACTTAGTACCGAAAGCAGGCTATGATAAGGGGAGATGACGGTTTTTGCTCGTAGTGGTCGCAGTGCATTTTTTTCTACCAGTCAAGTCCATTTTTTATGTTATATGATACTATGATTAACTATAATCGTGTAAGTTTCAGTGAAATTGACCAAAAGGTTTTCGAGAGAAAAAGTAAATAAAACACTCAATATAATGATCTTTGCAAATAATTCCATTACTATATCTTTCAGTATAGTTTATTTAACACTTCTAAGTTCAACGACACGGCACTTCGGTAAAGTAAAGGTAAAGTAAACGGCATTTCCTTGAATGTGAAAACACTGACTGAGCTGCAGTAGAATTATAGAAGTCGTTGCGTGGGCAAACACAAATTTCCAAGGGAGGGCAACTGCCCCCTCTTGCCCCCCCCCCTCCGGACGCCCATGTGTATATATATATACTGTATATAATGGCGCTCATAAGTATTCGTACAGAGAAATATTTCAGTTACACATATTCCTCCTTTTCTCGGTTATTCTCGGTTTCATTCGCTGGTGATTTTTTAAATATATATATATATTTTTTAGGTAATTTTATGCGCAGAATTCAATTTTGGCCTTTCTTAAATGACAAAATTAGCAAAAACTAAGATATATCAACTCTGACGTAACTGAAATAGAAAATAAAGAATACATATCCAGCTAGTCTAGCATTTAAAGGAAAGTTTGAAATGTCGTTCAACATCGTCTTAAATAAATCAGTATTTTAATTTCTTTTTCTCCATATAAATTTAGGTTAGGTTACGTTAGGTTAGGTTTTAGGTTAGGTTATATATGTACGATTTTGATGATTATTTTGTTTTCTACGACATTTCTTTTGGTGTTATGTTCCATTCCTGTAAAAAATGTATTACATAATCTTCTGTCTGCAATCTATTATGGAACTTTATTAAATTAAATTCTTCATCCATCTTTACTGTAAGTCAACCGATATCTTAACTGCTTAACGTAAGTGAGCCCTAACCTAGTTGGTTATGAAAAGGGTATTGTATACTTTCGAACAAAATGTCGTATGATTTTTTTTAAGATATTGCGTTCATTTGGGCTATGGGTAAGTATGTATAATTTACTTTCTATTTTAGTTAGGTTAGGGTTTATATGTCTTAGTTTTGGTTAATTTCCGCATTCAAGAAAGGCCGAAATTGAATTATGCGCTCAAAATTACCTCGGAGTTTTTTTCTTTTATAAATCAGCAGTGAATGAAACCGAGATCTCTTTTCTTTTGAACCATGCATAGGGTACTTATGAAAAGTTTACAGTTCGTTTCGAAAAATTTAACCAGTAAAAAAAAAGTTTATCTGAAACATGCAATGCAAAACATCAAAGAATTTGAGGAAAATACTAGAAAGTTCAAATACAAAAGTTTCGTGCATTTTTTTTACAAAAATATTTAATACTTTATGTGCCCACCTTAGGCTTGAAGAATTTAACATTTGTATCACTTTTATTTTATTAGTAGTTGGTTGTTTATTGATTAGAGACCGTTGGCAATTCTGAATGACTATACAGTATACAAGCCATTAGTAAGCAATGGGTCGTCGTGGTGAAGAACTATCTATAGATTTTAAGAGGCTTGTTATTGCTGAACACGAGTCTCGAAAGAGTTATAGGAAAACAGGAGAACTACTTCGAATTCCATTTTCGACGGTTGTCGCAGTTATAAAGAAATGGAAAGGCTTTGGAACAATAAAAACTCTACAAAGGTGTGGACGACCTTGCAAGGTCTCAGAACGTATAGCTAAACGGATTGAAAGAATGGCTGCCGCGAGTCCACGAGTGATTGCAGGTGATATTTACCAAATATTAAGACCATCTAAGGTCGATGTCTATCATTCTACTGTACGTCGTACATTCAGAAAGAATGGTCTGCATGGAAGAGTAGCACGAAGAAATCCTCTGCTACGAAAAGCGTACAAAGAAGCTCGTTTAACGTACTTCAAGGACTATCAAAATGATGGATTTACATTCTCGAATAAAGACCTCTGGACAGACGAGACCAAAATTTGGTACTTGTGGGTTATCTGTCGCCACTTTTTAATATTTTTGTTATTTATTTATTTTTATATATTAAGAGAAGAGGATTCTTTATACTGTACGGCATTGACGATTGGTTAGGTTAATCGTGCTAGTTTGGTTAAATACCGTTTTATTTAACCAAACTAGCACGACTTAACCTAACCAATCGTCAATGCCGTACAGTATAAAGAATCCTCTTCTCTTAATATATAAAAATAACTAAATAAAAAAAATATTAAAAAGTTTTTTATTTAACCAAACTAGCACGACTTAACCTAACCAATCGTCAATGCCGTACAGTATAAAGAATCCTCTTCTCTTAATATATAAAAATAAATAAATAAAAAAATATTAAAAAGTGGCGACAGATAACCCACAAGTACCCAAAATTTAATTGTTCGAGAACAACAAGCAACGGTATATTTGGTTAAAATCAAATACTGAATTCGAGAGAAAAACATTTTTTCTACGGTTAAACATGGTGATGGTAGTTTGCCTTTATGGGGATGTTAAGTGCTTGTTGCCCAGGAAAGCTCGTCATTATCAATGAAATCTCGAATTCGAAGAAACATCAGGAAATGTTACAAGAAAATATATCACCTTCAGTTCGGGAGTTAGAAATGAGTCGCAATTGGGTACTACAACAGGATAATGATCCAAAATGTAAAGTAAGAGCCACTATGAAATGGCTTCACCAAAAGAATTTCAAGCTTCTCGAGTGGCTCAGTCAAAGCCAACATCTCGATTTAATCGAGAATTTATAGTTTGATTTGAAAAAGTCTGTCCGCACGAGAAACCCTTCGAATTTGAATGAATTACAACAATTTTATTTCGAAGAATGGGTTGAAATTTCTACTGAAAGTTGTCGAAATTATGTAGAAAAATACCCAAAACAAATTATTGAAGTCATTCAAGCAAAAGGTGGAGACACAAAGTATTAAATAATTTTGTAAATAAATGTACAAAAACTTTTGCATTTCAATTTTTGGTTTTCCTGAAATTCATTGACGTTTTACACTATATGTTGGAGTTATACTAATTTTCTTATTTGGCAAATTTTTCCAAACGAACGATAAACTTTTCATAATTCTTCTATGTATGGTACAAATGATAAGGACGAATATAACTAAAATATTTCTCTGTACGAATAATTATGAGCGCCAATATATATATATATATATATATATATATATATATATATATATAATATATATATATCAGGGATGGGAAACTGAATCGAACTGGAATCGGCAAACTGATAAAACCGATATTATTTTATGAATTGAAATCGAAAAAAAATCGAACTGAAAAAAATTCTGACAACTAAAATCGAAATTCGAACTGAAATTGAAAAACAATTCAAAACTGAAATCTGAATTCGAATAGATTAAAAATAACAGTTTTGCGTTTCAGTTTCAAAGAGCATTTGGATTCCAAAAAAATATAAATAACGTGAATTATTTTTCTTTTTTTGCGACTTAACGTTTGTATGGATTTAAAATATCCATTTATCCTTTAATTCGATGTAGAAAATAACGCGGCTGAAAGTACTAGAGACAATGGTTTTAAAAATGAAAGAAAAAGAATTAAGGAGGACAATTTTTATCCCATATCAAAATACTTTTCAATAATGACTGCTCATTTCGTTGACCTAAATTTAATCACTTGGTAAGGACGCCTTCAGTTTTCTTTTTACCATTAAATTTTTCAGTTCGATAATAGCTATGCTATCTATATCTACATAAGTGAGTGAAATAATCCGTGGGGATGACCAAACTTCAACTCAAATGTTAATCCTTTGCAATGTTACTCTAATCTATTATCTATTATTTATATATTTTATACGTGTGGTGTGCTTTAAAATTTAAAAAGTGTACGAATTAATAAAACATTTCGACTTGAAAGTTTTTGTTAAATAAAACTTTATGTAAAAGAAATGAAGCGAACAAGTAAAAAAAAAAAAAGATGAGTGTTTTGTGCTGATTCAGTTGGCTCTAGAGTCTAGATGCTTACATGTTTAATCATACAAAAGTAAAGATAGTTACTAAAGCAAATTCTCTCTTTGGAAAACAGAAATCGAATGCAAATACAATTATAAAATTAAATCTGAATTTGTCAATAGGGTACCCCCTAAAAAAAATAATACAAATAGTACAAAGAAATTCTTAAAGAAATCTGTAAAAAAACTGAATCGAAATTTAAATTGAATCGAACCGAAAACTATAAAACTTGAATCGAAAAATAAACTCAAATCGAAAAAAATTAAAAACTAATCGAAACTGAAATCGATATTTTTGCAAACTTAAACTGAAATGGAAAACTGGACTTAAAAATGTATCAGTTTCACATCCCTTATATATATATATATATATATATATATATATATATATATATATATATATATATATATATATACACACATTAATGTTTGATTACTCACTGGATGTACGGGGCTCCAATAAACCTTAGCCCCACCGCCCATGGCCTAAACCATTAGAGGTACAGTAAAACTAAACATACCTTACACAAGAGAATTTAATCCTGCATTTAATGAGAAATAATTAAAACTTGGTGTTCCCGCCATTGGCTTCCAAGACAGCCTGAATTCGCTTTGGGTAGCTTGCCAAAAGTGACGTGAATAGATCTTGATCGTTACGCAAATTTGCTAAAACAGTTTCAATGTGTTGCGTCATTGTATCCTTCGAAAATCGATTTGCTGCAGATTCTTGAAACAAGAGACATTCAACCTTGTCCTTTATAAATGATCCAATGTGTTCACAGACGGTCAGGAGAATTTCCTGGCCATTCTTCATTTCCAAAGAAATCGATCTCATGGTTCCGCAACAACTGTTGAGTGGCTAATGTCTTAAAGCAGGGGACCTTATCGTACAAAAGTGTGACCTGATCGACATCCATAACATTGTTTGGGTTTCTTAGAAAAGGAATGACATGCTGGGATAGAATAATATCACGAAAATACTGTCCATCCCAACTCTGACCATTTGGCTTCAGCACCCACATGAGCTTCTTTGCAGTGAACAAAACAAACACACCAACACAGTCTGGACTTTTTAATAATTCGCGATAATGTTCATTGTCATCGATTTCATCTGGTGTTGTGGCCCACACTCGAACCTTTTGGTAGTTAGGCCGACGTGTTACGTAAACAAAGAATTCATCGGAGACAGCTAACTGCATGAAATCATCCACATCCCAATCTTCAAGATAATGGGCAAACCACATTGTCATCGATGTTAAGTTGAGTTTTTCTTAGCTTTGGAAGTTCATGCCAAGGCTTTAAACCTTGCCTATGACGGTACAGTCGAATGATCTCACCACTAACGATCTTTCCTCTCAACACTTTGATCTCTCTAGAAAGTTTAGCACAGCTGTTTTTCCGCTTACGCGTACCGCTTTCAATGATGTCCTTTGTTTCCTGAGAGAGTGGCAAATTTGGGCGCCCAGATTTGGTTGTATCCATTTCACATTCATCCAAAGTTTTATTCCAATTTCTTTTGACGAAGTCCTCACTTGTTCGCAACTTTTTGGCAACCCATGAACGTGTTATAAAGGTGGCTCCAGCATCACGAGCTTCCCGAAATGTTATTGCTCGGATGCGATCTATCACACGTTGCCTCTCCGAATCACCAATTAATTGAGAAGCCATTATATTATCACTTTATCAGCTAGAGTAATTTTAATACCTGCAATAAATAAAGAATTTCATATATTTTTATAATCACTAAAAACTATTTCGATATAAGTAAACATGTAAGCTGCAAATGGGGGGGGGGGGGCTAAGGATTTTTGGAACCCCTTACAGTTAAATAAAAAACCTGTCGTGAAACTCCATGTTCCTCAACCATAAATACTGATGCGAAACGTGGAGTTTCATGACAAGACTTTCCCCACCAACTGTGTGTGATATGTTCCTATTTATTCAATGCATGTAAAAATTTGGAAGCAAAGTGGAGGGTCTTTACATGTAAAATAGTATCGTTATAAACCAATTCCATTAAGACTTAACTATTCATCTCGTATTTACGCTTTAAACGCTTTTTCATTGAAATGAGTCAATGAATAATAATGAGATTAATTTTTCACCTACACTCTATATGCGTCATGACGGGAATGGGGGTACACTTGTACCCCACTGGAGTTTCATTGAAAATACTTAACTATAATACTGTATATATTAGGCCAGGTCGAAAATGGGAAATTTTTTTATTTCTTAAAAATTACACTATGTGAGAAGTTTCATTTTATCATCTTAAGAAAATATTAAAATATCAAACATGTGCTACCCCTGCTACCCCTAGCACATACCACCCCCCCTTCTTTTTTACCCTCATATTTGCATAGATTTAAATGGGAAAAAATGTTATTTCTTAAAAAGTACACTGAGAAGGTTTTTTTTATCGCTTTAACAAAATATTAAAAAATCAAGCATGTGTTACCCTACTACCCCTATCACATGCCCCCCTCTTCCCTTTTTTTACCTTCATATTTGCATATGTTTAATGTTGTTATATGTTACATGATAAGTTGTTTGTTTAATGCTTGATATTTTTATGTTTCAGATAAATAGAAATAATTTTTCAGATAAATAGAAATAATTTGCATTTGCTTTAATTATAATTTGAATTATCATAAGTTATAAATTACATATAATTTGATTTTACTTCTGAATATAAACTATGACTACTAGAAGCAAGTCCTCAAATGCAGCCTTTGGATATCCTGCGGAATTCCCAGCAGCCATGACTCCTTCAAAAGCAGATGTTATGAGACACTACCTTTTTGTGCGCTGTCGTGAAGAAGCAAAATCAAAAGGATTAGCAACTGCTAATGATTGTTACAGGGTTGTTGTGAAAGATATTGAAGACATTTGGATGAAATTTTCTTTTCCTCCGATTAACACCAAAGGTGTTACTTAGTCAGTCGACTAATAGAAGAAGCCTCAAAATTGAACAAGGTGCCGTTACATCGAAGAAATGAAAGTTTTGCCTTAAAAGTAGCTCAGTATGATGAATTGTTTGATATATCTTCTTGTGAACGCTATGATAAGGGAATTGATATAAAATCTTGCAGGTGTAAGAATAAAATATCGATGGCAGAATGGGAGTGCTTTGTGGGTCAAAAACAAAGAAAAAATCAGTTAGGACCAATTGATCGCATAGCTAGTTCAACAAAGAAGAGATCTTCAGCAAGAGCCCAAGAAGCACAAAACCGTCAACTAAAAGCACAAGAAGAAATGACTGAAGCCACCAGTGTTTTACCATCGGATGTAGATTATGAGGCCGATTTAGAATTGACTGAGAATATTCAGAACAGGCACTCCTATAAAAACCTAGCATTAACAGCAGATCGTTATCGTGTAAGTTGTAGAGCTGCAGCTGCAATAGTCAATGCAGCTTTAAAAGATATGGAGATCCTTAACCACACCAACATACTTGACAGAAAGAAATTAGAAAGAGAAAGAAATCGCATGGGTGAAACAAATACTTTTAGGTCTAAATCCGAAAATCTGAAGATGGAGTGCCTTGGATTTGATGGAAGGAAAGATAACACATTAACTAAGAGTGGAAAGATAAAAGAAGAACATTATGTTATTGTGAAAGAACCTGGAAGCATCTATGTAGACCATGTCACACCAGATAATGGAACCGCTTGCTGCATAGCAGAAAAGTTGATAACTATTATTACAGACTCGAACAGCACAGATACTATCAAAGCTTTACGGTGTGATAGTACTCCTGTAAATACAGGAAAAATTGGTGGAGCCAAAAACCTTGTTGAAATTCATCTTAACAGACCAGTGCAGTGGTTGGTGTGCCTCTTGCATTTGAATGAGCTGCCTTTTATGCACGTCTACAGAGCCATTGACGGTAAAACAACAGTCCAAATACTTTTGTGGGTTCAATTTGGAATAAACTGAAAACAGATTTAACCAAATTGGAGGTAGTCAAATATTCTCGTGTAAAGTGAAACATTAAAGAAATTCCAGCAAATGTTGTGAAGGAGCTAAGCAGTGATCAAAGATATTTCTATGATACTGTATGTGTCTGGCAGTGCAAACTGGAGACACTTCTCAAGATCTGTCCACGCGATCCCAGGTACCCTTCACCATGCTCGCTGGCTAACTCTAGCCAACAGGGTCCTTCGATTATATATCTCAACGCTAAATCCCGATACAACCCTTCAAGATATAGTCAAGATTATTATGCAGTTCTGTGTTCCAGGGTGGTTTTGGATAAAATCTTATCCGAATACAACTGATGATGCATATAGCTTTTGGCATTTAATGTGCTTGCTTCGAAATTTAGATGAACAACGTAGATCAATCATAGAATCAGTATTAAAGAATAACGTCTATTTTTCCCACCCAGAAAATATACTGACAAGAGACTAGAAATTAGGGAGCAAGCTATTCAGAAAATCATCCTTTCAAAAACAGGATTTTCAGGTACCAGAAACTTTGAGTTGCCTTGAACCCTCAATTTCCAATCTACTGACAACACCGAGATGATCGATTGGCAAAAAGAGATCATTACTCCTCCACCGCTGCTAAACAATTTTAGCGACGATGAGCTACTACAGACTCGCTGTAAGCGACTGGAGATAGCTTCTTTTCTATGCCACAGTCAAAGTGTGGAAAGGGCAGTGAACCTAGTAACAAAGGCATGTCAGGAAAGAATAGGATATGACAGCCGTCAAAAGTTTATTTTAAACTCATTAGAATCAAGGCGAAAACTGCCCAAGTTTGAATGGAAGGCCCAATGGAATGAATAAGAAACATATGAAATAAAATTTCCTAATGATATTGAAAATTTCTTGCCTTTTGATGTGATAAGGAACAATGAAAAAGTGAATTGAATTTTAACACATTTATTATGCCTCTAATTTTTTCTTTTGAATATATTGTTGTACTTAATTAATTTTCCTAATACTGTACATTTATTAAATAAAATATTAGACGTTAATAAAGATTTATGTCATCAAAAAACTTGAATGAGAGTAAGTCTCGTATAAATGGAATATTCTTCAATATCGGTCAAAAAGTAAAAAATTGTGCCAGGGGTAGGCTTTAAACAGCGAAAATAATTTATGAAGGGGTTACTGTGTTCCATTCAAACTCCTCACAATATGTACCTTTTCAATATAAAATTTCGACCCGGCCTAATATATATATATATATATATATATATATACACAGGGTGTTCCAAAAGTCATCACCCCATTTGTTTTGCGTATAACTTTTGAACCAGTAAAACACCAAATACTGTAGAAAGTGGAAATAATTTATTTTAGTTAGAATTATGTTAGAATTATATAGTGGTGTGTAGTGTTCCATCTTCAAATTATTGGGGTTGATCTTCTACAATCTGGAAAAAAATTCAAAAAACAATAAAATTAAGGTTACAGCTACTTCAGATGAGGTGATGACTTCTGGAACACCCTGTATATAACCACAACAATTAACACATAGTTCTGGCCAATGTATCTCTCGAAACTCATTTTCTAATGATTTAAGGGGCAGTGAATGTATCGGAGAAAAATTAGTTTCCATAATCGTACAGTCGAAATGCTTACAAAAGTACCATTATGGTCCATTAATGGAAGATACATGAGTGTTATATATACAGGGTGGGAGAAAAGTCTTTAAGGCTTTTATACCTACAAATAATTTGTTAATAATAAATAAATTCCAATTATATCACTGCACTGTATGCGATGCTTTTCAAAGCAACTATACAAGGTCAGGAATGACCCTAGGCTAGAACAGGAAGGCCCTAAGCCCTAACCCAGTGGTTCCCAACCTGGGGTCCCCGGACCCCTGGGGGTCCGCGAAGGTAGTACTGGGGTCCGTGAGCTTTCAATATTTCGAGAGGCTCCAATGGAAATCGTACATTTACCCACGATAAGGGCGCTTAGGCTAAAATTTCAAGTTTCCTTGCTCTTGGCTGGAATTATTAATACTTTTTTAATATGCTGTATTTTAATTGCATACTCTCGTATATGTCCTTTATTTGATAGTGAAAAATGAGAAAACGAGTTAATTATTAGTTAATAAAAACAGTTTGTTTGGTAGACGGAATCTTTCAAAAACATGGGGTCCGTGGGAAAAAAATAAAAATAAAAGGGGTCCTTTGTGGTGACATTTCTGTAACGTTTAAAATAATGCATTAAAATATATAATACGAAAACTTTATCAACTGTGCGTTCAACTCATCAGATTCGCTACATTTGAAAAACGATATTTACGTAGTGACAACGCAACCTATTTTCTATTTTAGAATGATAAAATATATTTTATTCTTATCCTCCCGTGTCAGGGCCACAAGGCCTATTTTTCAAAAGCCTACTGAATAGTTTCTACCCAGTCAACAATTATCGTAGGCAGTAGGGTTATAGTCAATTTTTAGAAATTATAGTAGGATATCACTGGTATATCGTATGAAACCGACGGTGACAAAGGTAAATCAATGCCGACTATAGCGGTTCTCAGTGCATGTACGGCTTCTACATAATGCTTGCAAAACCTACTATATTCCGACGCCAGGACGCCAGATATTGAGTTGGAGTACAATAATATAAGGATTTAAATACGTAACTAATAAAATAACATATAGAATATCAAAGTACATTTATTTTTCCTAAATATTTATAAAATTTGGTATAAAATATGGTACTTTCCTGTTATCCTGGACCCCAGACGTTTTGCCAGATTGGGACGCCACTTGCCAGATTGCCAAATTTCATTGCCAAACTTTTTTTTTTTAATGGTGAAGCCATTTGATCCACCAGTGGAAGAATTCAAATATGTAATACTAATGCAGCATGCTAATCTGTTGTACTTTATTGTACGAGCAGATAAACCTAATTTACTTGAAAAAATCAAATCAGCAATTGCTGTATCAATTGCAATAGATGACTCTGTTGATCAATTCCAGCTTGACAATAAATATGTCAAGTGCAAGCTAGTTCGTTCAGATGGGCAAGAGGAAGACCTTTTCCTTGGATTTTCTGAATCTACTCAGCGGAAGACTGAAGGATATATATTAGCTGTGAAAGAAGCAGTCTCTTTTACTATTCCTTGGAAAGATCTTTTCAACAAGGTAACATGTGTTGTCACAGAGTCTCAACACAGGAGAACATCTGAGCTTGTGGAAAATGTTAGATAAGGAAAGGAAAATGGCTAAAACAAACGTTCCACTGATCAAAATTTGGTTTGGAGTTCATCGCTCAGATCTGGCCTTTGGCAAAGTCTCTAAAACTGTGAAGGAAGTGAATATGTTGATACAAGATGGCAGTGGTCAACATTTTTTCATACATCAACAGTTCGCACCAAAGAACTGGAAAAGGTTGGAAAAGAAAAGAATTTAACAGTACATCATATTCCGAAATATTTTGAAGTTCGTTGGACAGAATTCTCCTACAATCTTTTCAGCAGTATTCTATCATCATACAGAGCAATCGTAGCATATTTAGAGCAGTCGGAAGATGCTTCTACTCAGGGTCAACTGAAGAATCTTACTGATCTGAAAAAGTTGAGCACAATGTGCATAGTTGTAGACATTTTGTTTCCACGAGGGGTGGTCAGAAAATAAGTTTACAAGGTATATATTTTGTGTTCTTTATTTCTAAGTCTAATAACGACAGTGCAGATTTAATTGTACAGCTATTCCACTACTTTTCCACATAGTCCCCGCCACAACTGAGGCATTTATCATATCGTGGGACGAACTTTTCGATTCCCTGTTGATAGAAGTCCGTGTTCTGTGTTCTCAACCATTCGTTGTGTCTTGTGGTCTTCCGATAGTGCTCGAGGCACCCAACGCACACACACTTTGTGAAACCCTAACTCCTGAATAATCGTGACAACTGTTCCATGTGACGGATTCAAGTCTTGTTGCAGTTCACGCACCGTAATCCTTCTGTTATCGCGAATCGCGTTTTCCACGAGTGTCCTGTTGTCTGCAGTGTTTGCTGTTGTGGGTCTGCCGCTTCTTTCACAATCCTCCGTACTGACTCTTCCGGCAAGAAAGTGCGCGCACCATTTTGCTACACTCTGCCGACTCATTACATCTTCCCCATAAACGTCCACCAGCTGGCGATGAATTTCTGCCGCGGACACATTTCTTGCATTAAAAAATCGAATAACCTGGCACCTTCGGATTTTTATCTGTTTAGACCACTAAAAGACGCTTTGAGAGGTCAGCGATTCCAAGGCGATGATGACCTGAAGGAGGCTGTGCATGACTGGCTACGCACACAGCCAAAAACACTCTTTTGTGATGGCATTAGGAAGCTTGTAGATCGCTGGACTAAGTGTAATGAGAAACAGGGAGACTATGTTGAGAAGTGATGTGTTTATAATATATCAGATGTGAAAATAAAAAGTGCGGATACTTATTGAATTACCCTCGAATATATATATATATATATATATATATATATATATATATATATATATATATATATATATATATATATATATATATATAAGGAAAATGCAGTGCAAAGAGAGTACTGGTCCGTTGATTTACGATTTCCAGCTATGAAACAAACAGGCAAGGAAGAGGAATTTCGTTTGCCTCTACGTATATATATATATATATATATATATATATATAATATACAGGGTGTCCCGTAAGTCTGGACCCATAGGGAAAAATAATAAAATTACAAAATAGTCCAAAAATTTATTTATAATATATTTTTTTATTTTTTTTATTATTATTTTTATTATTTTTTTATTATGATCTTACTCCGCTGGAGTTTTATTTGTGGGGCCACTTGAAAGCCAAAGTGTACGAGGTCAAACTTCAGAACATTTTCCACCTTAAAGCACGCATTGTGGAGGCGTGTCAAGAAATTTCTGCGACTGTGATTCAGAAAGTGCTGTCGCAGTGGAGATTGCGTCTTCAACTATGTGTGCGACACAACGGCGGACACTTTGAACAGATTATGTAATAAATTTTTGGACTATTTTGTAATTTTATTATTTTTCCCTATGGGTCCAGACTTACGGGACACCCTGTATATATATATATATATGATATATATGTAGAGGCAAACGAAATTCCTCTTCCTTGCCTTTTTGTTTCATGGCTGGAAATCGTAAACAAGGCTATAAAACTCAAACACGTGGGCATGGAGCAGGCCCACGGAGGAAACAGATTTTGTGGTATTTCCAGAAATACCCACCAGAAGACATCACCAAAGCCTATAAAAATGTGAGTTATTTCTTAAATCACTCTCACTTGCCCTGTTCTCGCACTTGTCGTCCCATCTCGCTCTCAGCTCCTTCGACAGTAACGCTATTCGTCACGCCCGCAGTTTTTCAAGGCTCCGGTCGAGCATGCATGAAGTCTATCACCAAGCAAGGCCCTCTACAATTTCATCCCGCGAAGAAAAACCACTGCTGCAGCAGTTTCCGCTGTCCCCCTTTTCAACAAGTCTCAACCGGCTTTCAACATTTATCCTCTCGCTGGCAGGCCAGTCCGCCTTCAGATGCATCTACTTCGAAGCCCAGGTCCGTAAACCTTCTCGTCAGTCACAACCCATTTGGCCTACCCTTCTGTCTTCGTGTTAAGCATCTCCCGCGTAGCCTACACTCAGCCTAGCGAATAGGCTATCTTCAAAGTGTCTCCAAACAACCAGCAAACTAACTTTCCCATTACGCCCGCAGTAAACCTATTCAATTATTTTATCATGTTCAATTATCTTTCAGTATTTGTATCCACTGGTTTATTTGTTCATTAATGTATTTATTTTACTTGCCTAATCCGTTTATTGTATCAGTACCATACTTTCATTACCTCAGTTATTATTTGCTCAATTACTTATTATTGTGTGTTCACCGCCGCATATCTCATTTGCCTACCTAAATTAATGTTTCTTGTCATTATTATATTCATTTAACTCTTATACTCTATAAACCCTTTCTTATTGCTTATAATTAGTTATTGTAATATAGTACAATCACCGTATACATAGTTGTTAATCACTGGGAACAAATAATTCATCTATTTTTCTAATTAAACAAAAGACCACAAAGTCATTTCTATCTCATTATTAAATATTGTTTGTTTTGGGGGGCTGCAGCCCAGACTGGTAACCTTAAGCATTCGTTTCAAATTCAATTCATAAATTATAATAATCCTACTTTCTGGGCCACTATATATATATATGTGTGTGTGTGTGTGTACTCGTATATATACTCGTATACATACACACTAAAACTTGAGGAGTTACATGAATTCGAGTAGGATTATAATGAACTCTCAAAGAGTATATATATATATATATATATATATATATATATATATATATACTGTGTATATATAAAAAACTAAGTTAAAAGAGCTCATTTCACTCTACATTAATAACAAAGGATCAAATGTAGAATTCGGACCCCAGCCTTCTTTAGGTAGCTTTATAAGGCTAACTAACGAAAATATCACGACCTAACGTAACCAATCGTTAGGTTAACTGTACGCCCTTGACGATTGGTTAGGTTAGGTCATGATATTTTCGTTAGTTAGCCTTATAAAGCTAACTAAAGAAGGCTGGGGTCCGAATTCTACATTTGATCCATAACAAATAAAACTTTCTGAAAGGGTGTAATGAACTCTCTTCGAATTAAAGCAACTCATGAAAGTCGGACAGCGCACTCCTAATATAACAAAAAATTAATTTAATCGAAATGGGTGGCGCCATCTATTGGAGGAAATGTCAATTAAATTCCATTTCATTTTATTTTCATTAAGGGAGTGTAATTGCATTCATACTATTTTTGTTAATCAAGAACAACGATACGATAACAGCAAATTAAGTTTTAAGATAAATGTATTAGAAGTAAATTTGCCTTACCTTGGTGGGATTAACTGATGTCGATTTCACTGAAGATTAGAATTTTGTCAACCATCACGTTACTCACTCTGGCATGAGACATTAATATATGTTGTAACAGTTTTGTATATATATATATATATATATATATATATATACTCTTTCACATTTATTTTGGTAATTTTTTTATGCAGGAAGGAGGGGACAAAGGCGAATGCCCACAAAAGCGACCCTCCCCCATGGAAGAAGAAGAGAGCCAAAATCAAGGTCCGGAGTTTTCGAGATGCCTAGAAACACTGCGTTGAAAGATTGGAGATCATAGACAGAAGGAAAGATGGATTGAGGAAGATTGTTCCAGAGTTGACCGGTTGAGTAGATGAAAAATTGAAAATACCGATTAACTCTTGCATTAGAGAGTTAGACAGAAAAGGAATGAGAAAGTGTAGAAAGTCTGGTGCTGCGTGCTCTCCTTAAAAGAGGAGGCATGCAGTTTGAGAGTTCAGAAGAGCAGTGATCGTTATAATAGCGACAGTAAAAAGAGAGTGAGGCAACATTGCGACGAAGAGAGAGGGATTGAAGACAGTCAGTAAGTGACGTGGAATTGATGAGACGAAAAGCCTTTGATTCCAACCAGTCAAGTACGGCTGTGTGGATTGAGCCACCACATACATGAGAAGCATACTCCTTACAGGGACGGACAAGACCCCTGTACAGAGACAGCAACTGAACGAGAGTGAAGAAACTGCGGAGGCGGTATAGCACACCTAACCTCTTAGACGCTGTTTTGGAAAGAGCGTTTTTGAAAAGTGATATTTCCAGGAAAGATCACGAGAAAAGGAAACGCCAAGAATGTTAGGAGAAGAGGAAGAATTGAGTTGTGTGTTGTTGAAGGTAAGGGGATAGTCGTGTGGAAGATTGTGACGAGTAAACAGATGGAGAAACTGAGTGTTTGAGCCATTGAAAGCCACAAGGTTTTCCATGCCCCAATCAGAGATGGCAAAAGGATCCGAGGTCAGGTGTACCATAGCCGGGACGCTTTTGGAAGCGGGTGGAGAAGTGAAGAGTGGAATCATCGGCATCGGAGTGAATAGGACAGGAAGTGCGATTTAATAAATCATTGATAAATAAAAGAAAAAGTGTGGGTGATAGGACAGAACCCTGAGGAACACCATTGTTAATAGCTTTAGGAGAAGAACAGTAGCGAGCTACAACTGCAGATATAGATCGGCCATAAAGGAAATTAAAGGTGAAGGCACAGATAGGATAAAAACCGAAGGATGCAGTTTGGAATTAATATTTGTGCTGGACTCTATCAAAAGCTTTTGATATGTCAAGCGCAATCGCAAAAGTTTCACCGAAATCCCGAAAGGAGGATAATTTATGGATATGTATACTTTAACCCTGTAATGCTCACGCATATAAGCAGCCACATGATAAAAATGTTGCCTCGACATTGATACTTAAAGTAGGTGTCCTTACAGATTCGTAATATGTGGTCAGATTCCCTGTCAAATTACGTTAAATTCGTTTTTGACCTTGTATAATATAAGATACGCTGATTAATAGTATCATTTGTTGCAAAATTTGAAGAATCATTTGAACACATTCGTTTGTCGTGTATTCAACGATAATTATCAACAAAACAGCATTTGGTCTATATTTAAACACAACTACGTATTTTTCAAAGGTATGTATACCAAGTGGAGTATCTGACACAGTTTTTAGTTTTGTCTGTTAGAAAACCAGACTGATTGAATGGTCTCTTCCATCATTATAACTACATTCAACGCGCAGCACTGGATGAAGCAGATAAGGTCTAGGGTGGAGTGAAAAAAACCTTTTTTTCAGAATTCAGTTTTGTAAGGGCACCTAAAAGTTAGTCTGTGGTACCAATAAGAAATCTGTAAAATATTAGCTACCTGCGACATCAACTTCACCAGAGGTCAAAGATTTTGCCTTTCAGGTCCCCAAAATATTAAGGAAAAATTCAAAGATTTAACGTATCTTCCGTTGTGTTTATGCTAAGAAGATCATTTTTGTTTCATTTGATTTATCTATTTATGTTTCTGAATTTTACTCTTATACACTTTTTTCCCATTCCTCAAAGAAATTTGGAAAATTTGGTATTTCATGAAAAATACTAACAAAAAATAGGAGTTTTTATTGCTTTCAGTGATTGGTTGATGTTAAGCGTCATTCAGTGATTTAGTTTTCTTTTAGGTATCTTGAATAAGCTACCATCTGCCACAGGTGATGAAGTCCATCATAGCACCAAGGTTTTGTTTTGATTGTAAACAATATTTGGAGCATAAATTTTGACGATGTATTCTACCAGCACTTTTAAGCTATCCATCAGATTTTCACATCCCATGTCGAAACGCAGGATACGGTTAGCAGTAGTCAACCATCTGGATTGGACCATTGGCCCAGGTTGAAGATTTGCTAAGTCATTGCTGCAACACCCAGAAGTAATAGCTGAGAAGCTTTATAGAGGTATAATTCATCTGTACTTAGATCATCAGAATCAGTAATTGGAAGAGGATTTCCTTCCACGGCTTCAAACTTAACTATTGGTTGGTCGACAGATTTTAATGCTTTTCCAATTCGTCCTGACATTTCTCGTGGACCATGGGAGTGCCCATCGAGATAGTCTAACAAATGTCTCAATGGTAACTCATTAAAATGAAAGAGACAAATAAACCAGTGAAAGAGTTTGTTTAAGTTCTGCTCCAAATTTTTTAATATGCCTCCTTTTATCCCAGTATTGACTGCTGTGCCATCACAGCCAATGGAAACAATATTTCTAGCACTGATATTTTTGCATCCTAAGAATTCCAAAATGCTTTTATAAATGCTTTTTTGCTGTGCTCAATTCTGGAGATATGTGGCCTAAGTAAGTTGAGCCTGGTTCTTTCAAAAAGGACAATATGCTCTTCCATAGTAATCCAAGAATGATACTTACTACCTTTCATTATCATAACGTTTGTTCGAGCTTTTCTTCCATCAAAGTAGAGAACCATAACATGATCACTTGAACTGAAAGTTGAGGTATCTTCAGAGAGATCTTTTCTAATCTTGCTCCTTTCTCGTCTTATCTTACTTCTGTCGATCACTGAAGAAGTATCTTCACTACTAATTAATTTTAAATCTTGAAAAACAGCAGATACAAGAGCTGCCCCCAGCACGGTCAGATATTCCTCTTCGATCGCATTCTCTACCCACTGTTGGCAACGCATTCTCATTTGTGAAGGTCCGGGATTAATTAATGGCTTTGTCGTGAGTTTAAACGGCTCACTGCTTTCGTCCGTTTCGCTGGAACTTGACGAAACAGTTGCAGCAGTATCAAATTCTTTCATTCCTTTAGAGATCCGTGCTGTATATTCATCATACTTTTGTGTGGCCTTTTTCTTTTTTTTCATCTTTTTTGTGACCACTTTATCAACAGATCCAATCATTATTTTTCGAGACGTTCGTTGGTCATTAAGGAAATCCCTTTCTAGAACAGGAACTTTTCGATTTTTCTCACAACGACATGTCAGGAAGTCTTCACATTTACAAGAAGCTATATCAAAGAGCTTCAGTGAGTCAAATTTAAATTTGTGAAGGAATGCTTGATAGGATGTTTGTTCTTTCCACCCTTTGAATTGTTTCAAGACATTTTGATATTTTTCGTACAAACCTTGGATGCGCTGCGTTATGGTCTTATGATGGCAAGTTGGAATAGAAGCACGATCCCATACAGTCTTTACTTTTGGGCAACGACTGTAGCAACATCATAAATTTTTGGATTAGCTTCTCTGACTTAATTCTTTCCTGTCTAACATAAAGGAAATACTGAAGTATTTGTTCGGACAAAGGCAAATAAATCAGTGAGAGATCCTTTGGTGGTCCAAAGATTGGAGTGAGCTGTTGAGTATTCCTTGTCTTCCTTTTTGCTGATTCATTCGCGGCCATGGAAGCCATGCCTAATTTTACTTTGTGCGTCGGGATAGAATTAGACTATATTAGTGACTGTAAATGTTTTTAGCGAATCAGATTCAATATAAAAATTTATCAAAGCAATCAAATAATCTGAAAAAGAGATACAAATTATAATGTAATATAAATAAACCCTAAATAATATAATTATGAAATAATTTAAATCTGTGAAAATCTAAACAAATGGAAACCTTAAAATGATGCTAAAACATCTACTAAAGTTGAGAAACTCAACGAAAGATATAAAAATTCCTATTTTTTGTAGTATTTTTCATGAAATACCAAATTTTTAAAATTTCTGAGTGGGAGAAAAGTGTATAAGGGAAAAGTTAAGAACATAAATGGACATATCAAATGAAACAAAAATGATCTTCCTAGCATAAACACAACGAAAGATACGCTTAAATCTTTGAATTTTTCCTTAATATTTTGGGGGACCTGAAAGACAAAATCTTTGACCTCCTTGGGGCCGGTGAAGTTGATGTCGCAGGTAGCTAATATTTTACAGATTTCTTATTGGTACCACCGACTAACATTTGGTTGCCACTACAAAACGGAATTCTAAAAAAAGTTTTTTTCACTCAACCCAACTGAACACATACCAAAACGTAGATACCAAAAATTCAATGATGGCAATCAGTAAAGCAATTTCTATTCTTGTTTAGGCACAAATGTACGCAACATATGTCACTTCGAACGCACGAGAAATGTGGAATACGACACAGTTTGCATTGTTGTCTGTCTGAAATCCATACAGGAAAATAGTTAATCGAGCTTTCCTAGCATCAGCACTTATACTGAGATTAACAACTTTTCTACTTTTGCAGTTGGGTCTCTTTGCAATTGGGTCGTCCACCTCTTGAAGCTCTGTTGCTCTTAGCAAACCCTGCTGTTGTCGCAGCATTTAACACTAGAGCCTGGAAGCGCAATGAAGAATATGGGGGGGCCCTTTTCTATAGCTTTTTATTAACAATACATGTACATGTACAGTACATAGTACATTTACACAAATTATATGTAGGGTTCTCAGGCTAATTGGAAACAAACTTAAAAGAACCTTAACACACTGTATTTTGCCGTTTGCCAAAACCAAACAGTATTAAACAAACTTTACTTTAGAGCCTATAAAACATAAAATAAAACAGGGAATTTGTCAGTTTGTGTACTCTGTCATATTTAATCAAAGAAGTTTGCGAAATCTCGAATTATATCGTCGAAACTCAGTTGATTGGTGGGGGGGGGGGGCCTCAAGCGTGGGAGCCTGAGGCTTCAGCCTCAACAGCCTCAGTGATAATCCGCCACTGATCATATCATATTTGCAAGATTCCTACAAAACACTAGACTGTTGAAATCCCTGTATGGAGATTTACTAACGCTGCAATGTACAGTTGCGCTAATTATTCGTAGGACACTCTTGAAAACAGATAGAGACACCTGGCATACATTTGTTGTGCGTACTACAAACGGTTGTAACATTTTATGAATGAATCTGGGAGTGAGTGACCGCTGATTGGTTGGTCGACTCATTGCCAAATGTCTTTAGAACATAATTATTTCCATTCACCACTCTGGTTTACATATTACTAAGGAAACATAAATGAATAATTAAATATAAATTCAAGAAGCGGCTATATATTAACAATGAGGTGAATAAAAAATGGTCTTGTAAAAACTAAAAAAAAAAAACCTTCGGACGTGATGACAGTGTTCATGGCATTGGCAAGCCTGTCATCCTGAACGAACTGAAGTTTCAATGTATAAAACAGAGCCGTAGGTAGGCATCATTGCGCCCTGAGCAAATTCCAAATTGATTCATTTATTTATTTATTTATTTACATTTAATATTGAACATAGATTCAGATATAATTTTGTGTTATAACAAAGACAGAGCAAAAACCTGATATATATAAATACATATATAGTCGGTTTATGAATGATAAAACAATGTTTTGATGCATATTAAATGTTAATAACATTATAACATTACCAGATTGATTGGTATCTGTGGGTGTCATACGTCACTGCTCAGAATATCTTCCAATTGGCAAAAGGATGACAGCTGAATGGATACTACTTTAGTGTTATATCCGGAGCAAATGCTATTTTTAGATCAGCAATAGTAATAAACAGTCAGTGAGAGAAATATTATTTAGAAACGAAGAATGTTTTGTATTGAAGCAGCATCATAAATGCATATAATTGTTTTGTATTAATAAGTTCCATGTTACAACTTAAGTTTTGAATCACTGCAGCTGTGACTCTTGGCGGTCTCTCACCTCAAAGGAGAGAATTACAGAAAATAAAACTATTACAGAAAAATAAAACTATTACAGAACTATTACAGAAAATAAAACTATTTAAACGATGATATTTCACATGTTCATCACTTTACAGTTTTAGCGCTGTGCTAACACTCCCCTTCTCTTGTTTTTTAAAAATATTATTATTATTATTGTTATTATTATTATCATTATTAATGACACCTTTCCAATTACATCTTCGTATTTAGTTTCCTGTTTAGTTTCTTTCCCTTTAAGAATGAATCCTTTCAGTGTGGGTACCACCCACGCATTTGCTGTCAGTTTGCTTTTAAGTTTATATATCTGTTTTTTTTTTGCCGGTTGTTTACCAACATTACATGATTAATCTGCCTTTTATGTCCAACCTAACGCCCCAACCAGATTTTTATTTTCATATTCCTGTACAGTTCAATAAATTTAATATCACAATTTCTTATTTAATGTCGCCTTGAGCATTTTCTACTATTCTCCAAAAACTGTTTGTTTTGAAACACTTTAATAAATTTGCATACATATTCCCTAGAAGATAATTTTTTTAAGTAAGATGAAGCCGTAAGTATATAGATTATTTAAAAAAATTAAATTCCTCTAACATTAAAATTAATTTGGTCACACACTGCCTTGGAATTATGTGTATAACAGTTAATGAAGTTAGTAGTCTGAAAGATTTCCCTGTGAAATTCTCTGTAAACCAACTATAATCCCGCAAATGTGTAACGATCTCTCCATAAATTACAGGCGGTGGAGAAATTCAGCGCGAACATTCAGGAGATCAGTGGAGCCCTTCAGATGTTCACGCAGACCCTTCAAGAAACCGAATTCCCGAACGATGTCTCCTCATGCAAAGAACTTCTTAAAAACCAGGTATTGTTCGCTGGTTAATTTGTGTAGGAAGACTTTTTTCTCGTGTAACTTGAAATTTTAGTGATTTTAAGCACTGAATTCGTGAGTGAGTATATTTTTTGTACTGCTTGATCTATAATAAAGAATATGATAAGTACAACTGCGAAAAAAGTTCTCCAAAGAAAAATGCGTGGAAACAGTATACTGAAAATTTCGAGATCCCAAATTATTTTCGTATATTTGGTTCGAGAATAACTTTGTGCAACGCCTTGGTTTTTTTACGAATGGGTATTGAATACTGTTCCTCAGAGAGACGCCTTAAAAAAAATTCCTTCCCTTGCCCATTCCTATTTGTACAGGGTGGAACAAAAGTTTGTTACAATACGAGATTATTTTTTATTTGTTATGAAGACAATAAATGTTAAAATTGCGTGTCATTCGGTGTTGACATGTTAATTCGATCACGTAAGCTACAATACATTGAACGTTATGTAAAACATCCTTATTGATGATGATATATTTCTGTTGTGTTGGCTTTTAACTGTTGAATAGTTCGTGCTCTTGTCTGGGCAAGTTTTCGTAACTACTATTTTTTGTCGGCTTAAGTTATGAACGCGTGTAATTGAAAAAAAGAGTACAAATTCGACACAGTCGTCCAAAAGAGGTGAGTGGTTGCATTCCAGTTTCGACAAAAATTTATCAGGAGGGACCTGTTATTTTGTATATTAGGTTACTGCAAGTTGCCTATTTTCGTGCGACATATATATTTAGTGTGTCTGAGTGTGTGAGTGTGTGTTGTGGTGTGTGTGTGTGTGTGTGTGTGGTGTGGTGTGACTTGAAGCATATCACTCTTCGACTACCTTCCCTGAAGTTTCAAGAATTATATTTATTAGACATTTTGTGGTATTTCTCGAAATACCCACCAGAGGACGTCACCAAGGCCTATAAAATGCGAGTTCTTTCTCAAATCCTTCTAACTTGCCATTTCCTCGTTTTTGTCGTCACATCTCGCTCTCAGTTCCTGCGTCAGTAACACCACTCGTCACACCACCCGCTCTCCGGCGAAGGCCGGAGAGCGGCCTGCCGTTCTTTCAAGGCTCCGGTCGAGCATACACGAAGTCTATCAATAAGTAACACCCTCTACAATTTCATTCAGCAAGAAGCAACATCACTGCTGCAAGATTTTCTGCTGGCTCACTTTTCAACAAATGTCTCAACCGGCCCTCAACACTCATCCTCTCGCCGGTAAGGCTAGTCCGCCTTCAGATCCATCTTCTTCGAAGCCCAGGTCTGTCAGCCTTTTCGTAGGCCACAAGCCTACCTTTGACTTCGTGTTAAGCAACTCCCGCATAGCCTACATAATTTCAGTGTATCACTCTTCGATATAGCCCAGCGAATAGGATATATCCAAAAGTGTCGCCAAACAACCGGCAAACCAGCTTTCCATTACGACTACAGTAGGCCTGTTCAATTATTTTACCGTATTCAATTATCTTACTACCTTTCAACCTTTCAAAGGTTCCGTGCGATGATTCCTCATTTCACGAAGGTCAAGCTTGTCGCCCATCCTCTCGAGTTGGCCTGGTGAAGTAGTGAGTTGGTTTCTTGTACTCTCCACCTCACATAGCCAGGTACGCCCGGCTCATCGGGGATTGTTCTGAGCTGGGTGTCTAATTTCTTTTGAAGATGTCCACTGCAACACCATTCGTGTTCCTTAGGTCTTTGGGCAGCTGATTAAACAGTTTTGGTCCTCTCACAACAAAACTATTTTCTTTCAGGGTTAAGGATGTTCCCTGTCTAGCCTTTAATTTGGGAACACGACACAGTCTTCCTTTTCTACTTTCCACCGTTGTTTGGGGAGTTACAGGGTTCAGGGTAAAATTAGGGACTAGTTTCTCCATTATTTTCCTAGTGTAAATAATGGTGTGTGTGTGTCTTCTCCTTTCCAGTGAATATAGGTTTAGTTCGCGTAACCTTTCCCAGTAATTTAGTTCTTTGCACCCATTGATCTTGGCTGTGAAGCTTCTCTGAATCCCTTCTAGGTGTCTAATGTCTTCTTTTTTATATGGGGATGTTAGGACCGAGCAATATTCCAATTTGGGTATGATCAGTGTTTTCAGTATAGGAATCATTATATTCCTATCCTCCGTTTAAAGGTTCTCAGTATCTGCCCAGTTATTCTCTTTGCTCTGTTTACTGCTATCTTATTTTGTGTTTTAAATTTCGCATCATCAGTCATTACAGCCCCTAAATCTTTTGCTCTAGAATTTCTTTGAATTTCCTGTCCATTTGGGGTATAATATTCCATGGATTTTAGGTCTTCTCTTTTTCCGTACAGTAACAGCTAAAATTTCTCAGTGTTAAACTTCATATTGTTTACTTCCGTCCACTTGTAGATTCTGTTGATGTCGGTTTGTAGAGATCCTATATCTTCTGGGTTTCTTATTTTTCTACTGATCTTTGTGTCATTGGCAAAGGATGTTACTGTGCTGTCTCTGGTAACATCCTCATCTATGTCAGTAAGCATGATTATGAAGAGTAGTGGAGCTAATACTGTTCCTTGTGGTGCTGAGCTGATGACCTCTGATTCTGATGAAGATACTCTTTGTACTGTGACGACTTGCTGCCGCTCACTAAGGAAATTATATATCCATTTCCCTACTTTTCCTGTTATTCCCATATATTTCAGTTTATGTATTATGATTCCATGGTCACACTTGTCGAACGCTTTGGCAAAGTCTGTGTATATTACATCATAGTTTTCATTGCTTTCAAGTACATCAATAATGTTGTTGTAGTGTTCCATTAGTTGTAATAGGCATGATCTGCCTGACCAAAACCCATGTTGGTTATCATTTAATTTTTTCTGAGTTTCCAAAGTCATAGATTTTCTGTCTAAGTATTCTCTCAAATATTTTAGTGAGATGAGATGTAAGCGACACTGGCCTATAGTTTTTGGCCTCGGATCGATCCTCTTTATATATTGGGACTATGTTCGCGCTCTTCAGGATGTCCGGTATTTCTCCCGTGTCTAGTGATCGTCTCCATATCCAATATTGGGCTCAGCGATTCCATTCTTGCAGTTTTTGATTAGTGTGGCATTCCATTTATCCGGTTCTACCGCTGAGTGTGTATTTAGTTTCCCTATAGCTTGTGTAATGTCATCTGTCGTAAAGTCGAAGTCCGTTATACTTTCCCCTTGTAGTTCTTCTTCAAAGAACGCGTTTCTATCGCGTATCAGTTTGTCAGTTTTTGGGATACTGAAAGATGATTCGTACTGAGCTCTTAATATTTCAGATACTTTGTTAGATCATCAGAAAAAGCACTGCTCTCCTTTTTCAGAGGTCCGATAGTCGCATGGTTTTTCGACTTCCTTTTTGCAAAATTATAGAAGTACTATGAGTTAACCTTTATCGCTTCTATAGCGTCGTCTTCTTTTTCTGCATGCTCCTCAATTAGTTCCTGTATGACGTCACCGATACTCTGCAGTGTATTATTTAATATTTTTCTGATGTTGTTATCTTTACAGTTACTTAATTTTGCAGTCACTCTTTTTCTCTTTCGGAACAATAACCACTTTTGTCTCTCGAACCTGCTTCTCTTTCCTCTTTGTTGTATTTTTGGGACATGTCTTTCCACAATTTCCAGCGTCTTCTCCTCTAAAGTCATTAGCATCTCTTCCGTTGTCTTGGCCTCGAAAATGGTTTTCCAATCTATTACTACCATGCTGAATGCAACATCTTCCCAGTTTATAGCTTTGGAGTGAAAATTAAAAATTTTGAATTTGCTTCTTTCTGTTGCTCGTGTTCTTTCCTTTCCTGTTGCTTTTATATTGGTTGTTATTTCAATAATGTTATGGTCCGATATTATAGTTGGGGATATGTCTACATTATCAATTAGGTTGCTGTTGTTTATGAATATCAAATCTAGGCAGTTGTTTTTTCTTGTGTTTTCTGTTATTTCTTGCGTTAACATAAATTCATCAGCTAGAGCTAGTAGCACTTTTACCTGCTCCTGGTCTTCCCGTGTGCCCCCCTTGTCCTGATGTATACATATATTTTTTCCCATCCTTTTATATTTCAGGAATGTAAAATTAAAATCACCACAGAGAAAAATATTTGGGGTTGAAGAGTGTAGATCTTTTACCCAGTTTCTTACCTCTGTAACGGAATCAGAAAATTTTGAGGTTGGCGTGTTTGAGGTTTGTACATTACAACTAGTACCATATTTAATTTTTCAACTTTTGCTGCTACACATTCTACGTAGCTGTTTGAGGTACTTATAGTCATTTCCGCCATATGCCTTTCGTGTGTGTAAATAGCACATCCTCCTTTACGTCTCACTGTTCTGTCGGCTCGGAGTATGTTATAGTTGTCAATTTGTATTTCTTTTTCGTCAACACAGAACTCACAGTTTTCACAGTTCGCCTGGCAGTCCTTTTCATGAGTTTCCGTGAGGCTTGCAAAGTCTGCTCCGGTTTCTTGCATGAATCCTTTCAGGTATAAAACTTTGTCCGAGGAATGATTCGATTTAAGGCCCTGAATGGTGGCTAGGATTATTTTTACTTTTTCTCTGTCGTTTTCGCATACAGGAGGTTCCGATTCGTTTTCCAATGGTGGTGCCAGTTTCGTTGCCTTGTGGTTGTCCAAGAATTTGTATCAGTTTGTTTTTTGCTCATTTATGTATTTTATTTGTATTTGCATAGTCCGTTTACTGTACCACACCGTACTTTCATTACTTCAGTTATTATTGGCTTAATTACTTATTATTGTGTGATCACTGCCGCATATCTCATTAGTCTACTTAAATTAGTGTGTTTCTTGTCATTATTGTATTTACTTAACGCTTATACTGTGCAACCACTTCTTAGTGCTAATAATCAGTTACTTATAATAATAGCACAATATCCGTTACCGAATTGTTAATCACCGTGAACAAATAACTCATTTATTTTTCTAATTAAACACAAAACAAAGTAATTTCTCTCTCCTTATTAAATATTGGGAGCAAGTGTAGTTTACGTCTCCCTGACGCAAAAGGGGACACAAACTACATTATCCCCTACACTAGGAGGATCACCCGAAGATCAGGGCCCCTAGCCTTCTTTAGTTAACTTTATAAGGCTAACTAACGAAAATATCACGACCTAACCTAACCAATCGTCGAGGGCGTACAGTTCACTTAACGATTGGTTAGGGTAGGTCGTGATATTTTCGTTAGTTAGCCTCATAAGGCTAACTAGATAAGGCTGGGGGCCCTGATCTTCAGGTGATCGCACTAGGATAATGTAGGGAAACGTAAACTGCACTAGGATAATGTAGGGGAACGTAAACTACACTAATGACAGGAAAACCTATTCAGGTATAAAAACTATTATTATTTTTGAGATTACAGTAAGGTTACTCACCACAACTCCAAACGTGCCAATCGCACGACTCAAAATGGCGGTCAGAAGCTTTTCTACATCTAGTTCTTAGTTTATTCAGCAGGTGTCAGCACAAAAGTGTATCACTTTTGATACAATGGGGGTTTGGAACCATGTCTTTGCACACATGGTTATTATGCATTGGGTAAATGGAGTGTATCGTATATAATACGAGGGGCAATGGCATTATAAGGTCAACACGTTTACTTTCCCCATTGCGATGAGGAAAGTAGACGTGCCTAGGACAACTTCGCCCCAGTCATGACGGGGCTGGCCTGCCGCTGGCCTGCCGCTGGCCTGCCGGCCTTGTGAAATTAAATTGTACGAACAATTTGCTCTCTCTGGAATTCGAAATAGCGACTCGAGAGTAACGAGCCAACCCGACCACTCGGCCACGGGACGATTAATTAACTATACGAGTGAGTGAACTAAAACATTTGGGTTGAATATTCCCGCAATCTGTGATCTTAAATTAAACCTTTACAATTTGTTCTTGTAAAATTCATAACTATTGACGAAATAACTGTATGTACATTAGGGTGGTTGCTCAATAATAAGTATTTATTTATGAAAATCTACATTAAATATACTATATATTTTCAGCTTTTACAAGAAAATTATATTCAATAGTGGAATGAATGCACGATGCATTTAGTCATGTAAATTAATTTTCCGAAGAAAGTAAATTGTCGTTTGGAAGCTTAATAACCATATATATATATATATATATATATATGGATAATAAAAGTGAATAAATAATAGAATTATTGAATCACTATATTTAGAATGGCGTTCCTTTCCTCTTTACATTATGTAAAGATGACACACGTTTCAACATTCTATTGTGAACTTTGCCATTTGGTCTTGAGGATAATCATCGTGGTGTCTATTAACTTTTGTCAACCCTCTGTGTGTGTGTGTATGTGTGTGTGTGTGTGTATATATGAAAAATTTAGGAGAGGCATTGTTTATCTTCAGTATTTTGTAACATTATTCTTCTTGTTAACGTTTTTAGGGAGCAAAAAGTAAAATATTACAAAATTAAAGTTTAACACTTGACATTAAAACTTACTTCTATCGCTAATTTGCATAAAAAGTAATGTGGAGCAGATTTTTAATTAAAGAACTCAAATATAAAACTAGAATTATATTCGTTGAGAAAAAAAGTTTTCTTAAAATATACGAGAAATTTAAAAACCTCCTAAATTAGTTTCTGATTTTGGCATTTCAGTCCCTCAACATGGAAGTTGAATGTCACGAAATGTTTGGAAAATGAACCGTGTCTCTCCTGAACTTTTACTTCATTTGTTTATATTAAAATTCACAACAGGAAAATCAATAGCTAGAGTGTGTGTATATATATATATATATATATATATATATATATATATATATATATATATAAGTAATGTTTATGATTGTTGAACTTCTTTTGCACTATCTAAGATCCTCTGACGGAGGGGACCTACTGTACAGCTTTACGTTTAATCCGAACCATTACCCCACCGAAGAGGCCCCAGAGAAACCCTCAGTCACCGAACTCTAAAGTTTGAGTGATACTCGAATCTAGGACCTTCAGATTAACACTTTACCAGTCGGTTGGTGTGTATGGCGCGTATATATATATATATATATATATATATATATTATATATATATATATATATATATATATATATATAGTATAATCAGCGTTTAAGTTACATGTGTTAAAATCAAATTTAAGTTTGAAGAAAGATTTCAGTGCTTTACAAAAAGCACAATTCTCTCTGCTTATTCTCCCATTCAAGGTATGAGCAGCTCGCAGTATGAATGTCAAGTATATAGAGGACCAACGGCAACGTATACTGAGAAGAGTTTTGGATGTGGTTAATCAACAATGGCAGCGACAATGCTCTGTGTTATCATAATCGGTGTGTGGTCAAGTTCATAATCATTTACGTGCCCGTGTTGTTAGCTTGCATATACAGGTCCTGGTGCATGATTTATCAGGAGCACGAGTTTGTGTTTTCTTCGAAAGGCGGCACAAATGCATCTTTTTCAGTCATTCATATCACCTTATATATATGACTGGCAAAAGTCTGTTACCCCGACGCATAGGTTTAGAATGCACCGGAGCAGCAGACTTTTGGGCCACCCTGTATATTGCTAGAATGCTCGTTGCTCCTTGTGCAGCAGAAGATCCCCGAAACATAACCTAAGGGGGGACTGGGAGGGGCGAGTGTGTTACTAAAACCTTCCCTGGTTCTCCCTTGATGCTTAAAGAGTGTATTAAATTTGGTGCAGATTACCCTAGCCGTTTAGGGGGTTGCATAAACGAACATAGAAAAGGCAAGCAATCATCATCATCATCATCATCCTCCTCTGCATATATAAATGACATTATTATATATATATATATATATATAGAATGTGTGTGTGTGTGTGTGTGTGTGTGTGTTGTGGTGTGTGTGTAGTTTGACTAACGTTTTTACATTTATAAAGTAGCATTTTTTCTAAAGTAAAAAACTTTTTTAACTTTTAGAATGATATAAACCGCGTTCGTTTACACTTTACAGTACTTCCATTTATTTTAATTAACTGTCGCCAGAAAAGTTTGCCTGACGAAAGGGCACTTAATTATTTAAAGTGAAATTAGCAGTTTTGTTTAGTTTAAAGCATTCAAAAATTAGACGACACTATTTGGGAGGAGGATTTAGTTTAATAATAATAATAATAATAATAATAATAATAATATATATATATATATATATATATATATATATATATATATATATATGGTTGCCAGACGTCCCGTATTTATGGGACAGTCCCGCATTTGATCCAAAATCCTGCGTCAAAATCCCGCACTCAAAATGTCCCGCAAAAAATATTTTTGAAGCAAATTTTTTAGGGATGAATTGATTTAGAATTTCACTATTATGTATAATAATTTCAATTTATTCACGATGTTTAATTGTTAAATATTATTCTAATAAAATTTTTCTAATTTTGTTTGTTGTAACCGTTGAAGAAATTTAGTTTCAATTTGAAAAAAAATTTGGTCTTAAAAGAAAACCTCAGAAATATTTTTGTCCCGCATGGGCATTTGAAAAATCTGGCAACCCATATATATATATATATATATATATATATATATATATATATATATCAGTGACGTTCAGTCCATGGAAGCAATGGAAGCATTGCTTCCCCACTTAAATGATTAGAAGCGTTGTTAAACAATATTAATGACGATAAAATTATAATAAATTATCACTAGGCTATACACCTTTCAAATATTTTTTTAATACAAAAAGCTCGAAATCCAAATCAGTGCATTGAAAAAGGAGGGGGAGAGCAATAATTTTGCTGCGTCGAGACGGGCGCCAGTGGAAGCAACCTCGAGAATTGCTTCTTTTGTTTGACTTACTATATTCGTGTTTTATAAAAATTGTATCAATTCACCGATAATTTCACTGCTTATACGATAGTATAAATGTAATAAATGATATACAATAAAATTATTGATGGCTATACTTGGGGATGAATTAATATTGTCTTAAAAGAATAAAAAATATTCACCGCTGGAAACAGACCTATAACGCATTCATTTCTTTAGGCAAAATGTGGATCGTGGAAGCAACTTAGAGAGTTGCTTATTCCTGCTATTATGCTAACGGAATCCTTTTAAAGCGCTTAATTAATGAGCTTATAGCATTAAATAACTAAATAACTGGCAATTATTACCAAATATATTTTTAGAAGAAGAAATACAAGCTAATTGTAATTAGAGTTTGCTTAATTATGAGTAAATTAAAGTGAAATTGTTATATTGAGGTTAATGTCGTTCGTCAACTGCCCATCCCCTTCCTTCCCCGCCCTCTTCACCCCCGCTCACAAGTGCCCAAATTCAGATATAATTCCAGCGCACTTTTAAGTGTTCATTTATTTATTTGATTTGTGATTTTCACGATAAAGTAATCGACGCATTTACAAAGAAGAACACGAGGAGAGAGCTGGTGTATAAATAAAAGAGGTTGGTGTATACTGTATATATATATATATATATATATATATGATGAATAAAACCACGAAGGAAAGGAAACACAGAATGGTGCTCAAGCGCTTTCGTCTAATGACATCCTCAGGAACACTGAAGTACATAAAGAGTTACAGCCTATATATAGGTTACAGAAAAAAAAAAAAAATATAAATATAATATATATATATATATATATACAATAAACGGAGAAACAAAATTAAAGGATGTGGGAGGGGCACACAAATTTATAAGGAAAAACTATCGATTTTTAGCACAAGATTAAATGAATTGTTTCCAACCAATGTTATAGATAAAAAAAATATACAAATTTATGCTGGAAATCTGCCCGGGTTTTAGCACTCTGCTCTTTTTGTATATAAAAATTGAAAAATTATCGATTTTTAGCACAAGATTAAATGAATTGTTTCCAACCAATGTTATAGATAAAAAAAAAAATATATACAAATTTATACTGGAAATCTGCCGGGTTTTAGCACTCTGCCCTTTTTGTATATAAAAATTGAAAAATAAAAGTTATTAGGGTGCCACCCTAATAACTTTTATTTTTCAATTTTTATATACAAAAAGGGCAGAGTGCTAAAACCCGAGCAGATTTCCAGTTAAATTTGTATATTTTTTTTATCTATAACATTGGTTGGAAGCAATTCATTTAATCTTGTGCTAAAAATCGATAGTTTTTCCTTATAAATTTGTGTGCCCCTCCCACAATCCTTTAATTTTGTTTCTCCGTTTATTGTACATATATATATATATATATATATATATATATATTTTTTTCTGTAACCTATATATAGGCTGTAACTCTTTATGTACTTCAGTGTTCCTGAGGATATCATTAAACGAAAGCGCTTGAGCACCATTCTGTGTTTCCTTTCCTTCGTGGTTTTATTCATCATAAATATTTTTCACGTGTTACTTTCGTGAAATAATTTTCATATATATATATATATATATATAAAATAGCCTATGCATGCTTCCCTATACATAATTGTCACCGATATATAGAGGTCCTCTCAGAGGTCCAGAAAGGCATTTGCCACTTCCAGCTTTTGAGGCTAAACCCAATTATTACTTTAACTGCAAAACATTATATTCAAACCTGAACGTTTCTAAATTTGAGGCCCCCTTAAGCTTGAGGCCCAGGCCAAATGGCCCTTCTAGTCCCCCTTCTGATAGCCCCTGTGTATATATATATATATATATAAATACGCTTTTCCTTAAGGGCGTGAGGGAGAGCATTTTAGTGAGTGGGAGATGGCTTTTAAGAGAGAAGGTGCATTTTATGAGGAAATAAAAAAAGGAAGATTCATGAATTGAGTGAAAGAAAATAATTTTTATTTATCTCCATTTCCAGAAAGCGTTTTAACAATAGTGCGAGAAACTTCCATACCTAAATATTTAATTAAAATATGTTTTTACAGGTGTACTTTAAAGTTCATCCACTCTGCCTACTTCAAAAATGTGGTTAAAACAGAGTTTAAATGTACTCTGGAAAATGTATTCCAAAAGTACAATTTAAGATGAGAAGTAGATAAAGCTTTTCGCGTTTAGACAAGGTCATCTGTAATTTACACACACACATTTATAAAGAAAACTCACCGCGACACTGATAATGTCGTGATAAGCACGTTCGTGTCGCGATGGGCTCTGGGTGTATCCTCAAGACTGTCGCGATTCCGTAGGGAGAACAAGAACACACACACACACACACACACACACACACGTGCGCATCTCTCGATAATGTAATTAAAAAAATTGATGTTGAGGGGCAAAGAAATCCTATTGTAATTAGCAAAAAGGTTTCTAGTATTGACGATAATTTAAAGGGAATTGAACTCAGTTCTTCGAATTTCCTGAGAAGTGCAAGAAGCAAATGGAATAAGTTCAATGTATCAAAAGCAAGTTCACTTTCAAATTTATGACATTATGGCTGAATCGTGGCTTCAAAGTACGGATAAAATTGGTATTACAATATGTACATTTTGTAGGGGGTAACGGGACTTTTCGAACACCCTGTACAATAGGCCTCCTTCACAGGGAGTAGAATTAGACGTCGAAATGTAAGGGGTTCCAAAAAAACCTTAGCCCCCCCCCCCCCATTTGCAGCTTACATGTTTACTTATATCGAAATAGTTTTTAGTGATTATAAAAGTATATAAAATTCTTTATTTATTGCAGGTATTAAAATTACTCTAGCTGATAAAGTGATAATATAATGGCTTCTCAATTAATTGGTGATTCGGAGAGGCAACGTGTGATAGATCGCATACGAGCAATAACATTTCGGGAAGCTTGTGATGCTGGAGCCACCTTTATAACCACAATATTTTATTTGCAAAACTAGAAGACAGGAAGGTTCCCATGTACATATTAAATTTATTGAAATTTTGGTATTCCCACCAATCTTTCACTGTTAGGTGGGGCAATGTACTATCCGGGTGTTTTGGCTCCTCTTGCGGGGTGAGACAAGGCTCCTTGCTCTCCCCTATGCTGTTTAATGTGTATATTGACGGATTAATTGCTTCACTTAATGAGGCAACAGTAGGATGTTGTATAGATAACACAAGGATAAATAACTTAGTTTATGCCGATGATATGGTGTTAATAAGTCCCTCTGTTAAAGGTCTGGATCGGCTACTAAATGTCTGCGAAGTGTATTCGCAGAAACATGATATTCTTTTTAATGTTACAAAAACTAAGGTTATGCAATTTCATCATAAAAGCTGTAATCAGCCAGCTGATATAAGGTTTAAAATGAATGGTGAAGTAATTGAGGAAGTACAAGAGTTTAAGTATTTGGGTCAAACTATTACCAGCTCCTTGAGTGATGACTCGGATATAAGAAAACAATCTCGAAGCCTGTGTGCTAAAGCGAATATGACCATAAGGAACTTTCGTTTCTGTACAAGTGAAGCTAAAGACACACTCTTTCGTACTTTCTGCAGTAATATATACGGTCAGCAACTCTGGGTGAATTATAAAAAAGGTTCTGGCAGAACCCTAAATTTGCTGTACAACAGGTCTTTTAAACTCTTACGTAAATTACCCCCGAGATGCTCAGCTTCGCAAATGTTTGCTACTCGCAATGTCCCAAGCTTTCCGGAGGTAACAAGACGTGCTCAACACAGTCTAATGCAAAGAATTAAAAATCAACCAACCCGATCATCCAAGCTATCCATGAGTCCTGCCATTTATCCTCTAAGGCCTAAGCTATGGACTTCTTGGTACGAAAACGTCTGTCTGTAGCTCCACTTAACTTCGACAGTGCAGTATTATTTCTAATCAATTGTATATATTTCTATCCTTAGTATATGAACTGTCATTGTATTAATAATATTTGTCATATGGACTATAGCCTGCCAATAAACCTTTTCATTTTCATTATAACACGTTCATGGGTTGCCGAAAAGTTGCGAAGAAATGAGGACTTCGTGTTATGGATGTCGATCAGGTCACACTTCTGCACGATAAGGCCCCCTGCTTTAAGGCATTAGCCACTCAACAGTTGTTGCTGAACCATGAGATCGATTTCTTTTTGAAATGAAGAATGGCCAGGAAATTTTCCTGACCTGAACGTCTGTGAACACATTGGATCAGTTATAAAGGACAAGGTTGAATGTCTCTTGTTTCAAGAACCTGCAGCAAATCGATTTTCGAAGGATACAATGACGCAACACATTGAAACTGTTTTAGCAAATTTGCGTAACAATCAAGATCTATTCACGTCACTTTTGGCAAGCTACCCAAAGCGAATTCAGGCTGTCTTGGAAGCCAATGGCGGGAACACCAAGTTTTAATTGTTTCTCATTAAATGCAGGATTAAATTCTCTTTTGTAGGGTATGTTTAGTTTTACTGTACCTCTAATGGTTTAGGCCATGGGCGGGGGGGGGGGGGGGGCTAAGGCTTTTTGGAGCCCCGTATAACAAAATGTTATACATTTCGGATCGAGTGTAGGACAAAAGCCTCCTAGGACAAAAGCCCCCTAGGAAAAATAATAATAAGAATTTTTTTAATCATTATTTTTATTCTTTATGATTTACAGTTTATGTTTATAGTTTATAGTTTATGTATTTTGGCTCTCGTCATTTTCGTTTAAACTAACGAAAATATCACAACTTAACCTAACCAATCATCAAGGGCGTACAGTTGACCTAACCGGGCATTCAGTTGACCTAACCGGGCATTCAGTTGACCTAACCGGGCATTCAGTTGACATAACTGGATATTCAATTAACATAACAGGTTAATATTGGTTATTTCACCTAAATATCTTCTGATCTTTTCAGATTAGATGTGACACTTGACTTGTCCTACCCAGCAATTTGTCCGGGGGGCTTTTGTCCTAGGGAGATTTTGTCCGGACCCGCCTGAAGATCAGGGCCTCCAGCCTTCTTTAGTTAGCTTTATAAGGCTAACTAACGAAAATATCACGACCTAACCTAACCAATCGTCAAGGGCGTACAGTTGACTTAACGATTGGTTAGGTTAGGTCGTGATATTTTCATTAGTTAGCCTTATAAGGCTAACTAGAGTAGGCTGGGGGCCCTGATCTTCAGGTGATTCCAAATTTTTAATAAATCTTTACCGCAGGGGGTTGTTCTTTTGGATCTTAAATTATCTTGTGTAATTCCATTTTTTAAAAGGGAGATAAGCAACAAACGCAAAATTATAGGCTTATTAATCTAACTTCTATTATAGGAAAGCTTTTAGGATTTGTGATCGTCTAGTCGACATCTTGAAAGCAGTAATCTTATTAAAAAAAGTCAGCATGAAAGTCGTAGAAATAAATCTTGTTTAACAAAATTGTTAAAAATTTTCTGACGTCATCGGTATTTACGTTTCTACTGTAATATAGGATGGTAGATATAATATATTTAGATTTTCAAAACGCATTTGACAAAGTTCCGCATGAACGATTGTTAACTGGGTTGATGATTGGTTTACTGGTGGAAAACAAAGGGTGGTAATAAACGGAGAAAAGACTGGGTGGGCTAATGTAACTAGCAGTGTTCCGCAAGGGTCAGTTTTGGGACCATTATTTTTTATACCAAATGCGTGTCAACGATCTTTATGTCAATTTACTGAATAAAATTTGCAAATTTGCCTACGATACTAAAATTGTAGGTAAAACGTAAAGCAATTAGTTTACTATATACTGTAGTGTTTGCAGCGCGATCTTAAGTAATTTAGTAGAATGGCCAAGTAAATTGCAAATGAGATTTAACGTGGATAAATGTAGTCATGCATATAGGTTATTACAATAGTAAATTTTATTATACTATGGGAAAAAATTATGTTAAACGAAACTTCTGAGAAAAGAGATTTTAGACGTTGATATTACTAAGGATTTAAAGTTCTCAAAATAATGCTCAGTCGCAAGTATTGGGTATTATTGGGTTTTATTTCTCATAATTGTAAATCTAAATCTAAAGATATTATTTTGCTATTATATAAGAAGTCACTTGTTTGGCCTCATTTAGAATATAATAAAAGGACGCGCGCGCGCGCGTGTGTGTGTTGTGTGTGTGTGTGTGTGTTCCAGCCATAACTCCAAAATGGAAGCAGTTACAAACATGAAACTTCACACACATATTGACTAGGTCCCCAGGTTGTGCATCTGGGTGCTAATAAATTAAATAATTAAAATTACTGGGCTCGAAGGCCCCAGCACCGCGATTAAACTACAGAAAAGAACGCAGCCGTGAAAATTTTGAGCTTCGCATTGTGTCAAGAGTTCTGAATCTTAAGATTTTCATGACTATTGTTTTACTGACCAAATAATTGAACCCCAATTACTGTCGGTTCAATTATTTGGTCAATAAAACTATAGAAAAGAACACAGTCATGAAAATCTTGAGTCCGTCCGTCCGTCCGTCCGTCCGTCACACTTTCAGAAATTGTGAGAAAAAATTTTGAGAAAAAAAATTCAGAAATTGTATTACGGGCGGCAATGTGACGCTCAAGATTTTCATGACTGTGTTCTTTTCTGTAGTTTAGCCTGTCTGTTTGTCTGTTTTGTGAAATTTATCCCGGGCAGTAATGGGGGAAGGGTGGGGGTGGGGGTAATGGGGGATGGGTGGGGTAATGGGGTAGGTGGGGGTAATGGGGGAGGGGGTTAGCCCCCAAGTTGCATGAATGGAGGTGAGGAGGTTTTGGGAGATACCAGATTCAGAAATGTTGACACAATGTGAAGCTCAAAATTTTCACGGCTGCGTTCTTTTCTGTAGTTTAGCCTGTCTAACCGTCAGCGAAGCGACGGGAACTGTACTAGTAATCTATAATAATAAAAGGACGCAATTACAAACATGAAACTTCACACACACACACATATTTATTAGGTCCCGAAGTTGTGCACCTCGGTGTTAATAAATTAAATAATTAATTTTAAAAAATTAAATGACGTCATCAAGATCATTACGTCATTACGTGTATATATATATACAGGGTGTCCCAGAATTAACTATCTATTTCAATGAAATCGGACAAATTTTTTAAAAACACACTTTTATTTGTTTATCATGTTTAATATGTGTTAAAAATGTATAAATTTCTAAATTTTTTTCATAATTTTATTTTCATAATTTTTTCATAGTTTTTCATAGTTTTATTTTCATTCTCTTTCAGAACCCTATTAATAATGAATACACAAGAACGCATCTTTGTTGTAACATCCCGTATCAAAGCCTTTTTCATCAGTGTCGAACGCAAGATTCTATGAACTGTTGTCTTGGATATGTTGAGTCTTCGACCGGCCTCCCTAACCGAAGTTGTTGGTTCATCCTCAAACAATTGTCGTACCTGTTCGGTACTCTTACGTGCTGTCCTTGGGCGTCCTCTTCCCACCACGTCGTGTACGGATCCAGTTTTTAAATTTGTTCACAAGTTCACGAATCGCTTTGTCTGTAGGACCGGTTCTGTGGAATCTTCTTGTAAATTTTTCTCTGATTTCATTACATTGCATTCCTTTGATACGGGATGTTACAACAAAGATGCGTTCTTGTGTATTCATTATTAATAGGGTTCTGAAAGAGAATGAAAATAAAACTATGAAAAACTATGAAAAAATTATGAAAATAAAATTATGAAAAAAATTTAGAAATTTATACATTTTTAAACATATTAAACATGATAAACATAAATAAAAGTGTGTTTTTAAAAAATTTGTCCGATTTCATTGAAATAGATAGTTAATTCTGGGACACCTGTGTATATATATATATATATATATATATATATATATATATATAGAGAGAGAGAGAGAGAGAAACCTATGGTAAAATTATTGAATACCCGGTTACCGTCACTCACTCTTATTATTATTATTATTATCTAACCGCGGCGGTTAGATTCAGTGAATGCCAGGTTAGGTCATCTGTACGCCCTTGACGATTGGTTAGGTTAAGTCGTGATATTTTTGTTAGCTTTAACGAAAATATCACGACTTAACCTAACCAATCGTCAGGGGTTACAATTAACTTAACCGGCATTCAATTAACCTACTCGGGCATTCAATTAATTTAATCGGGCATTCAGTTTACCTAACCGGGCATATATATAATATAATATATATATATATATATATATATATATATATATATATATATAGCGTTCAACATCCATCCCGGCAACGCCGGGTCGCTCCGCTAGTTTAGAATATGCTGTACAATTTTGGTCGCCTACATGAGTAAGGATGTAGAAATGGTAGAAAGGGTTCAGCGCCGCGCAACAAAGCTTATTTCAGCCTTACGTGGTAACCCATAAGAAGAAAGACTGAATTTGTATACTCTTAAAACTTTGGGTTTGAAAGGCGAATTAATTCGAGTTTTCAAAATTTTAAATCGTTTTCATAACGTAAGTTATGAGAATTTATTTGACCTAGATGAGATAGGATTATTACGAAAAACAATGGTTTTATATTAAGAGGTAAAAGATTTGAGACAAATGTTGCGAAGAAATTTTTCCCCCAATAAGATAGCTGAGAGGTAGAATAGCCTTCCCGCGGGGTCGTGGCGAACAAGAATAGGTTGGACAGGTACTTCATTTGCATAAATCTGCATTCAAGGGTGAGTAAATTAGGAATTTTTGTTTCGTACAGGGAGTAACCCAATTTTCCTTTTATAATAAATGTAGTAGGCGGTATTGGTCGGGTCTGGTTTAGGGTTGGGTCTCCCAAGAAGAATGGCCAACGATAATCACCAGAAAATGGATAGCGATTATCGCGATTAATCAGAAGCCAATTTTATAAAACGACGAAAAGTAACGTAATGTTCCAACTATGAAATTGAATCTTATAAAGCGACGAAAGTTATAGTAAGGAAAATCGTAGTCAGTAGATTTAATCCGAACTTGTAGTAACTCAATTTTATAAAAGTAAGATTTACATTAATGGCGCACTGCGGCAAATACGATTTCTGCTTTTTTTACTTTATATACACTCGTGTATATATATGTGTGTGTGTGTGTATATATATATATATATATATACACAAATATATATATATATATATATACAGGGTGTCTCAGAAGTCGCGCACCATAGGCTTTATTCAGATTTACGAGGTTTACGAGTCGAAATGGTTTATAAGTGATGTTTAATTACAATATATGTTCGATAATGTTCGAATAATAAAATTAATAGTATGTACAGTTAATCAAAAAAGCTATCTTAAAATAATTAAATTGAATGAAGCTACATCAGCCAATGGTGTCTCAGAAGTCGCGCACCATTGGCTAATGTAGCTTCATTCAATTTAATTATATTATTTAAGACACTTTTCAATTTTGTTCACAGTTTAAATTTTTTATATTTTGACTATTGATCACTCTCCTATATTTTATATTATTTTATTTTTTAATTTTAATTATTTAAATGTATACTGTAAATATACTATTAATACCACACGTTTCTTTAAATATATTGTATAAGTTTCTGTTCAGCACATTTATTCAGTCTTTATATTTGATTTAAAATTTTTAGCACTGATCTACCACCAACTCCTCGTCCTCTTATTCCTTACTAAGTTACGTTTCCCCAAGAACAAACCCTTCAATAAAGTTATATATATATATATATATATATATATATACACAGTGTGTCCGTAAAGTCATGGTGGGATTTTAAATAGCTATATTATTGCAACGAAACATGATAATGAGATGAAAAAAAAGGCAAATTGAAGAACAACTCTAAAAGAATAACTTTATTTACGTAGTTCGATATGGGCTCCTCTGGTAGCCCTGCAGACATCTAGGCGTTGATTCAATTCCAGCCACACACGCCCAAGAACATCAGGAGTGACGGATGCGATAGTTTCCGTGATTCGCTCGTGCAAGTGATGAATATCCCTAATGGGTACACTGTACACGCTTTGCTTGACGTAACCCCACAAATAAAAGTCCAAAGGTGTCAGGTCCGGAGAGCGTGGAGGCCATGGCTTCCATCTTCCTCTTCCTATCCATCTCTGTGGAAATTTTTCATTAAGGAATTCTCGAACAACGTTGGCATAGTGCGGAGGAGCACCATCTTGCTGAAAGATGACATTATTGTCAATAAATTGGGGGTACTGCAAAATGTTCCAACATAGCGAGGTAGTTGTGTGACGTCACAGTGGGTTCCGCGAAGAAAGATGGGCCAATCACTCGATCTCGTGCTAGAGCACACCACACATTAACTTTCGGGCTATTACGCTCATGTTCAACATAGGCATGTGGACAGCCTAGACTAACTACGAGATAAAGGTTAAGCTTAGCCTAGACTAACTACAAGATACAACTTTGAGAGTTGTTCTTAAATTTGGCATTGTTTCATCTCATTATCATGTTTCGTTGCAATAATATAGCTATTTAAAATCCCACCATGACTTTACGGACACACATCACCGCCTAGATGTCTGCAGGGCTACCAGAGGAGCCCATATCGAACTACATTAAATAAAGTTATTCTTTTAGAGTTGTTCTTCATTTTGCCTTTTTTTCATCTCATTATCATGTTTCGTTGCAATAATATAGCTATTTAAAATCCCACCATGACTTTACGGACACACATCACCGCCTAGATGTCTGCAGGGCTACCAGAGGAGCCATATCGAACTACGTTAAATAAAGTTATTCTTTTAGAGTTGTTCTTCATTTTGCCTTTTTTCATCTCATTATCATGTTTCGTTGCAATAATATAGCTATTTAAAATCCCACCATGACTTTACGGACACACTGTATATATAATTGTAGAATTAAAAAAAAAATGTTGTTTAATTGTTTTGTTGTCTTACTATTGCAACCATTTACATAATTCTTAAAAGTTAGGTGTTCTACTCATTTTTGGTTGAAAAATGAGTGTTGCCGATTATCACCAAGCCTCAAATGCTGACGATAATTGCCATTTAAAAACTGGCGAGCGATTATCGTGATTCTCGCGATTAACACCCAATCCTACTCTGGTTGCAGAGCACTGAGAGTTCTCAGATGATACCCCCATTGATAGAGACGGGAAATTTGATGAGAATTCTCGGGAGTCAAAACCTCCGAATAACTAGTTAAGTTTAAAGGATGGCTACTCTTTACGTGCATAGTGTTTATGTGGTACAGATAGAAGCAGTGATATCCCTTTAAATGTAGTAGGAGGCGCTGTTCTGGTGTGGTTACAGCACACTGGGTGTTTTCAGTGTGAGAACGCTCCAAAGTCAAAATCTCCAATTAACCTGCAAGTGAGGGTAGTAAGGGAGATGGTTGGGTTGAAGTTGGATATGGTGATGTTCCCTTTTGACCGTAAATGTAGTAGGAGGGGCTAGTCGGGTCTGGTACCAGAGCACTATAAGTTCTGAAATGATAGCCAATTTTTACTTTTTTATTTTTATTTACGGGTTTTTAATAGATAGGAAAACGTTCGAACAGTTATATTAAATTATTTTGGGAAGCCACTTCTTCCCTCCTTCCTTCCTTCTTTTGTCCCCCTTTTTTTTCATTACAAAGGGAGCTGCTTGCAGGGATCGGTAGTCAAGATACGTAGAGTAAGAGGAGTAATGTTCCCTTTGCCAACAAATGTAGTAAGAGGCGCTGGTCTGGTCTGGTTTCACAGAACTGGGAATTCTCAGGTGATAACCTATTGATAGAGAAGGGAAGCTTGATCGGGATACTGAGGAGTCAAAACCTCCGAATAAACGTTTCAATTTCAGGGATGCTACTTAGGTATACAGTGTAGGATTGACAATACTTTTAGGAAAATCGCGGCATATTTAACTGAGCTAGCTAAAGAAATTTTCATAGTTTTGTAAAGAAGTAATAATGTTCCTTTTTGTAATAAATGTAGTAGGAGGCGCTAGTCTGGTCTGGTTTCAGAGCACTAGGAGTTCTCAGATGATGGTAAGCTTGAAGGGAACCCTCAGGAGTCAAAACCTACAAACAGAGGTATTCAACTTCAGAGAAGCTACTTAGCTAGCGTAGCATTCCGTAAATATATACAGAATATACAGTATACCTATATATACTGCCATGGAAATTCTTAAATTGGGGGTGCTGGCCAGCTCGAGGTGCCGCTGGATCAGTGCTTCTTTATTTAAGGAATTCCTGTGCGAAGGAGTCAATATAAATTACGTTACGATAAATCTTTCTTTTTGAAAAAGGTGGAAAATCACATTCATAATGTACACTTTACTTTCGTGGGAATCCTTAAATTGGAGTGTATTGATCGGCTGGATGTGCCTCTGAATCCGTGCTCCCTTCTCTAAATAATTCTAGTGCAAAAGATGGCAATGTAACTAATTATTTTGTAAAAATGTCTTCGAGAACGATGGTCTTGGATTCATTGAAGAAATGATGTAGCAATGAAATGTTGAATTCCTGTATACAATAAATAATAAAAAATCCTTTAAAAAATGCATGGTGTAAACTAGATTAAGTAGTTTAGTGTTTCATGCTACCCTTTATCTTCCATTGCCCTCTAATGCGTAATTGAGTACACGGGATAAATGTACCCATGGTGTGAATGAGCTCTGAAGCTGTACTTTTTATCCTACTTTTTCTTACTTTCTTCTAAATCTTCTTTCACAACAATTTTCGGTCAACAGTGACTGGCGGAGGAAGGAGAGCCTTGTCTGTTCTATACTCTGTTACTACGACTACCACTGCCACTACTACAACTATCTCTATTTTATTATAGCAGTAATGCGCATGCGTGGGTCACATTAATTAAATTTATATGATAATGAAGTAATGATGGCATTTTACAAACATTAAGGTCATGTCTTATTTCTAATACAACCCTTTAAACAAGCATAGATTTCGGAAAGTTAATGTGTAAAGTCCGGTAGATCGAGAGGATATTTTAGGCGAAGATAAAACAGAATTCCTATATCATAATGACATACGTGAATTGGATCGATCCGTAATTAACTCGGATTCGATATTACTCCAGTTAACCGATTCAAGATTGGGTTTAATTACGGTTAGAATGAGTCGATTAATTCCGGTTCGATTTAATTACGTTCTGTCTACCTCCGCGCCCCCTACATAATATAACCTATAAATTACACAATAGTTTCGTAGGTACGATTTCTTTACTGTAGTTCTGAAACATTTCAATGTCAAATGGGCATAAAATAATAATTACGCACTAATTTCCACGATTACTATGATACAATATCCGTACAGGGTGGGAGAAAAGTCTTCAAGGTTTTATACATACAACTATTAGTTAATAACATTATGCAGATAAGTGTTCAAATGACGAAACAAATCAAACAAAAAATTATAAGAATTTTATTCATACAAATATTTTGTTAAATTGTAATTTAATCTTCAGAGTTCTCCATCCGCTATGATACATTTGTGGATTCTCTCTGTGAAACTCTTCATTGTTCTTCCGAACATATCGAGTGGGATCCTTTTCAGTTCTTCATCTATTCTGCGGCCAAGGGCATTCACATTGCGATAGATGAAACTAGGAGTGTAAAGTTTGTCACGCAAATGAGCCCAAGCCAGAAATCACATGGGGTTAAATCAGGTGATCTGGCTAGCCACTTGATGGGACCTCTCCGCCCAAGCCATAGTCCTTCAAGGTTCGTATCCAGAATCTCACGGGCAGCTGCAGAGTAATGTGACGGCGGCCTATCATGCCAACACCATTAGTAAACTGTGGCAAAACTTTGTCTCTCAATACCTGGCAATAGCGTTTCCCATCCATCGTATCTCTCGATATGTCAAAGGAAACGATTCCTGAATAACCATTGCACGGCCAAACTGTTAGCGTAGCCGTTTTAACAGGTTTACCCAATCGTATTTTGGGATTTTTTTCACCCAGTTGTGAACGTTGTGTTTGTTTCCTTTACTCGTTAAATCGAAGACACATTCATATGAAAATTTGATCTTTCCAAGGAAATCTGGATTACTGTTGAACTTTTGTCTCATTGTTTCAACAAACTGCAGCTGTCTACCACAATCATCGTCGTATATCATCTGAGAATAAATGGGTTTGTAATCGTGGTACCCTTGTGATTTCAATATTTTTGCTACTGAAAATTTGAAAATACCCGATTCCTGTGCGAATTTTCTCGCTGAAGTCGTTGGATCGACTTGAAACTGGCGATTACATTTTCTTTGTTGTTGTCTCCTGTCGCCGTTACTGGCCTTCCGCCTCTTGGATGATGTTCTACCGTGCTCCCTGTTTCCAAAAGTTTGAGCTTCCAATATCGAAGAGTGGTTGCATTTGAGAGTGGTTTATTACATTTTTCTTGAAATAAATGCAAACTTTCTTCACAATTATTGTAAGAAATAGCCCACGATACAAGATATACTTTTTCTTCATTACTGTATTCCATCCTTTCCGACATGGCGTTGACTGGGGTTAGGGTCTACGGCTTTCCTGTTTTAGCCTAGGGTCATTCCTGGTCTTGTATAGTTGCTTTGAAAAGTATCGCATACGGTGCGGTGATTTAATTGGAATTTATGTATTATTAACAAATTATTTGTATGTATAAAATCCTTAAAGACTTTTCTCCCAATCTGTACATGTGCAACGTTTCCATGGCAACTGATTTAGATGGTGATGTCGTCATGCTTCATATTCTGTATTTACTTACTTCTGACGGGGACACAATTTTTTGTATCCTGGTGTGTATATATATATATTTGAATTAATCACACTAATTTGCTGAGATATTATTTATTAAATTGCCTTACTAAGTAATGTAAATATAAATAAAAAAATAATATGTCAAAGTATTAAAAGAGTGAACTTGAGTAGAATTATAATTACATACAATTAATTTTGTTTAGCATTTTAAATTACTAACCACATGTCACTGATAATGAATGGTCACGTGAATAGAGCCTGTCAATGTAGTTATAAACAAAACGTCATTGTGACAACATAATCATCCTTCCACATTTATAAATGAAGCCACAATTTTGAGCCAAGAATCTTTTTAACCGCTTAAAATACCAAGGAATATACAGAATATATATATATATATATATATATATAATTATATATATATATATATATATATATATATATATATATATATATATATATATACACAAACTCAGAATGGTCCCCTGAGAAACTTATATTTACCATTACTATTCGGACTATAGTGGATTTAATTTTCCCAGAAGAGTTCCTTGTTCCATGCACGGTCTGTGTTTAACATATATATATATATATATACCAGGTTGCCCAGAAAAAGTAAGCTATTGCTTTTATCGACTATTATATTTACTATTGTCAAGATTTGCTTGCTTTTATAACGATTTAAATAAATAATTTGCTTTTATGTGGAGCACTTCTACAGTATATGTCTTTGTAGTATTTGTGTTTAATATACTCTATTTCGCTTTGTTGCACATTTTTCAAAAATAAAACTGAAATACAATCTTAAAAGCAATAGCTTACTTTTTTCTGGGCAACCCGGTATATATATATATATATATATATATATATATATAATATATATATATATATATATTATGAATAATAGAAGATTAAAATTTGCTCCGTCATGACGGATGTGAATAATTAGGACTGGATTAAGAGAAGTGAAGAGTATGGCTTTATATATATATCTATATATATATAATATATATATATATATATATATATATATATATATATATTATATATATATATATATATATATATATATATATTCGGGGATTTCTTCCTTGGAAATCTTAGTTTAATTACAAAGCAGAAAACCGAAAGGAAGTGGAACGAAAGCGGTTGTCATTTTGAACAAAATTGATTATTTCAGTCAAGCCCTTTCAGTCTCATGAGACACGATAAAATATAAACTTAAGACATGTTTTTAAGAATGAAGTTAGATTAGAAAATAAAGTGAATAACCATCTGAAAACGTACAATACATTGCACATATCTGGATTTTGCGTAGGAATATTCGACTGACTATCAAATATCCAGAAACAAAATATTTTTTATTCTCTCTGAAAATAGACAATATGACGAATTCTTATAATGTGTATATATATACACATGGCAAATCTAAACATAGAATTACATGTACATATAGACGAGATATACATTTTGAATTCCATTTATTTATACTAACCTAATTTAACCTTACCTAACCTACAAACGCGTATGATTTTCAGAGACATACGATCGCTTCGTTTGTCAGTTCCACAAAAAAGAACTTCACTGGGGGAAAAATAGCACGAATTAGGTTAATCGCTCTAAAGGAAATGAACAATGTATCAAATATCGGCTTTCGTTTTTCTACTTTTCAAAAATATTATTCAGGATTGGCCTATGACCGATCTTTCACCAGCATCTCTATTCATTTGAGGAATTTGATGAAGGAGATAATTACTTTTAATTCTCATCCTGCCTTAATAACGTGCCAAGCAAGATTCGCCAGACACTTGACTAAGTTACTGTACTTACACATAAGTCAGTTTTTTAATAGTATTAAGCGTTGTATATGGATAAATAAATGCGTTGTCGTCCGAAAATACAATTTATTCGTATTTAGCATTCAGAACAAAATTCTGGAATTAAAAAAAAAAAATTAAGCCCCAAAAAATACATATCTTAACTCTTATTAAAGTAGTTCTTATTTTAACCATTGCTTTATTTGATTAAAAAAAAAAAAAATTGTTAACTAAATGAGTTACTGTATGTTGTTTCAGATAAATGAGTTTTCTTTGGGTACATGCTCTTATGTATTGTAATAATAATAAAATGGATAATGAAAAAAAGATGTATGAATTTTTAAAAAAAGTTGACTACAAAAACCTTTAGATTTTACATTATAGAAGTGTTCATTTTAAAATTTGTTTTAATTACAAAATATTATCCAAAAAGTGAACAAAGTTTCGTTACAGTAATGCAAAAAATAAAATTACAAAAATAAAAGAAATATGATAATTAAAACCCACTCTAATAGAGAGAGTTTATTTCCACAACAGTTTCGATACCCAATGGCATCCTCTTCGGGTGGATACAGAAAAACGAATGAACTAAAAACAAGAGGGAAAACAGTCCAGGGACCATTAAGAAATTCGCACCTAGGTTAGATCCCGTTCTCCCGACACTGGAAGGGCATTTTTTTAAAGGGACCCGCTTATAAGTACATTCGCACAAATTTAAAACTATCTTCTTGTTCCATACATACAGATTCTATTATTTTTTACACAATTATTACATTTATTATTGAATTTATTACATTTAATATTGCATTATTATTTATTACAGAAATTATAAATTTATTATTACATTGATTATTACACTGTTGTTTATTATACAGAAATTGTGCGAGTGTTATTATTCACACGATAGAAGGTTCGTTTTGCCTTGTTAAGACAAGATTCCATAAACGCAGGTGGGTAGCACAGATCACTTCCAATATCGTTGATTTTTTCCAATTCGGCATCGATGTATTCCGGACTGGCGATCCTAAGAGCGCGGAGAAACATTGAAGAAAATATGGCCTTCTTAATGGGGGTGTCATGTCCAGAGTAAAAGTGGGTTAATATTCGTTTTTTGACCCAGTCACACCCAGCTATAACAGCAATATATATTGAATAACCAATCAAAACTGAATAAGAAAATATATATATTATCTTGTGCAAATTTGTATAAAATGTACTTTTTTCTAAAAAAAATATTTTCTACTTTCTAATATGTATGTATATAAATTTCGGTGGGTTTGTTTATTTTGGCTACCTTTTTTGGAGATTTTTTGGCTATTTTTGGCTACTTGGCTATGTTTGGCTACTTTTTCTTGCTTTTGCCTACTTCTTTCTGTTTCTTGTTAGTGTGGTGATTTTCGTTCTAGTGTTATGACGTGTCAATCTTGTGAACTTGATTTTGAAGACCTAATCCGCCTTGTTGGCCTCGATGAAGATAAAAGTTTAGATGTTTTTTCCAATCACGGCATAATTCCGACATCTGTGATTTGCCCTAAATGTAATACTGCCTCTTATTTTAAGACAAGACTCGAAGGTGTTTAGGTGCCGTAAAAAAAATCCAAAAAATAAGCGTGAGTGTGGATTTACTGTTTCTATCTTTAAGGGCACATGGCTGGAACATTGCAACTTCTCGGTGAATAAAAACCTCCGGTTCATAAATATTTATTTGCGAAAATATTTTTCACAACGTTATGCCGAGAAAGTTATAAAACTAGGCAGTGAGTCCATTGTTAACTGGAAATCTTTTTGTGGTGAAGTGTGTGAAAAGTGGATGGACAATCAGAAACCAACTGGGGGCGAGGGCGCGATTGTTGAAATTGACGAGTCGCATTTTGGCCGTGCTAAATTTGATCGTGGACGAAGAGTGAAAGGAATATGGGTATTTGGTGGCATTGACCGTGTATCAAAGGCTAAATTTATTATCCTTATTGAAGACAGAAAGGCAGAAACCCTATTGCCATTGATTAAAAAATTTATTAAGCCTGGTTCAGTCATTATCAGTGATTGTTGGCGTGCCTACGATAGTATCGGTGAACTGGGCTACACGCATAAGCAAATTAATCATAGTGAACATTTTGTGGATCCCCAAGACCACACCATCCACACACAAAACATTGAACGCTTGTGGAAGGATGTGAAATCGTGGGTTTTACGTGCTGGGAATAGACGTCCTCATTACCGGAAATATTTCGCACGATACTTGTTCCTGGCAGAACATCCTGACGATTCTACAGTTCTGCATCACTTCCTTACTGCAATTGCAGAACTATATCCTCCAAAATAAGGTGACTGGTTAGGTTAGGTGGTTAGGTTAAGTTAGGTTAGGTTAAGTTAGGTTAGGTTGTGTTTAGCACGAATGCTAACTTTTCTGGTCGATTTTGAGGTGTTTTGCACGAATCTACCATCCGTTTCCTGTGCAAATGCGTAGTTTTCGAGATGACGATATCTCGAAAACTATGCATTTGCACAGGAAACGGATGGCAGATTCGTGCAGAGCACCTCAAAATTGACCAGAAACGTTTGCTCTCATTATAAAAAGAGACTGGGTCAAAAAACGAATAATTACCTAAAAGTGTCTGCAGGACAAATTATTTGTTTTTTCCGATAGATACTAAACTTAAAACCTGGGCTTTCCCTATGTACACGCACACCCAAAAACGGGATTGAGTTGTCTTGTTCCACTTCTAAAGTAAACTTAATGGAGGGGACTTCATCATTTAACTGAACGAGAAAGTCATCCAGGTCACGATTCATGAGCCAGATGCACAAAATATCGTCGACGTACCGCAACCATGTGATGCCAACCCCAAGGATTCTCGGAATGTAAGTAATTTCAAAAAACTCCATATAAATATTGGAGAGGAGGGGCGACAAGGGTTGCCCATGGCCATCCCAAAAACCTGTTGATAATATTCGCTATTGAAAGTGACATTTACAGTCTTTGATGCAAAGCTTAATAAGTTCCAAAACGATGTGTGCAGGTAGTGGCAGGTCGTACTTATGTAATTCTTGGGAGAAAGTCAAGCATATCGTCAATCGGCACTTTTGTAAATAATGAACAAACGTCAAAACTGATCAATCTATCGTTGGTTTCAGTGCGTACATTATTCAATTTTTCAGTGAGATCCATGGAATTTTTTACGTGTGAATCAGAGATAGTTCCGAGAATGGGGGACAAGACTTTGACAAGCCATTTGGAGAGTTTATAGGTAATAGAGCCCACCGAGCTAATAATAGGGAGCATAGGGTTGCCAGGTTTGTGGGTTTTAATAAGACTGTAAAGGTAGGGAAGAGAAGGTGAAGTGGACATGAAAAGTCCTTATGATCTTTGAGAATGGGTTTCAAACCACTATTGAATGATTTGATGACGTCATCCTGCGGGTTCTTCCTAAGTTTTCTGTATGTGGCGGGGTCCTGGAGAAGCTCGTTCATCTTTCTAATGTAGACCACTTTGTCCATAATAACTATGGTGTTAGCCTTGTCTGCTCACCATCTTTTTTTAATTGTGAGAGGCTATTGCGAAAACGTTTAGGAAAGTTATCTTCGTAAGTACTATTCACCGCACTATAGACAAGGCTTTTAACTATGTTAACCAAAGACTGAGGAAGATTACACTGTTTTTCAAAACAAGCAAGACTACAACAAATTTGTAAAGCAGAAGGTTTTTTTAACAATAGAAAAGGACATACCAAATCCAAGGGCACTTTTTGTATCGTCACTAATGTGACTGTCCCGTTAGAACGGGACAGTCGTCCAGTGCCCTTTTTGTCCATTTGTCAGAGTTATCCCACTGTATTGATTGGAATAATGCTTCAGTTTTGTTTCACTCTAGGAATATTGTTAATAGAAATATTCTTGAGTCTGCTATTATCCAACTTACAAATCTATACTATAATAAGAGAGCTGTCCGTCTGTCCGTCTGTCCGTCACACTTTCAGAAATTGTGAGAAAAAATTGTGAGAAAAAAATTCAGAAATTGTAAAAAAAATTCAGAAATTGTATTCCGGGCGGAAATGTGAAGCTCAAGATTTTCATGACTGTGTTCTTTTCTGTAGTTTAGCAATGGGGGAAGGGTGGGGGTGGGGGTAATGGGGGATGGGTGGGGTAATGGGGAGGGGTGGGGGTAATGGGGGAGGGGGTTAGCCCCCAAGTTGTATGAATGGGGGTGAGGAGGTTTTGGGAGATACCAGATTCAGAAATGTTGACACAATGTGAAGCTCAAAATTTTCACGGCTGGGTTCTTTTTTTGTAGTTTAGCCTGTCTAACCGTCAGCGAAGCGGCGGGAACCGTACTAGTAACTTTAACATGAGCAAAGGTCTTTTTCAACTCGATCCCGTTGTTTTGAATTCATTCAGAACGGATTTAGACAAGAAGGGTAGAGTGCTAAAACTTTGGTAGTGTTTCCTTATAAATTTGTATGCTTCTCTTACAATTTTTATTTTTCAATTAATTTTATATATATTTTTTTTATTTTTTTTTTACCTATATATCATTCAGGCCTTATCTATAAAATTGGTTGTAAACAATCCATTTGATCTTGTGTTGAATTCGTTCAGAAAGGATTTGGACAAGAAGGGCAGAGTGCTAAAACGTGGGTAGTTTTTCCTTCTAAATATGTATGCTCCTCTTACAATTTTTATTTTTCAATTTATATATATATATATATATATATTTTTTTTTTTATATATTTTTTGTGACCTATATATCATTCAGGCATTAAGTATAAAATTTGATCTTGTGTTGAATTCGGGCAAAGTGCTAAAATTGGTAGTTTTCCTTACAGATTTGTATGCTCCTCCCACAATTTTTATTTCTATATTTATTATATATATATATATATATTTTTTTTTTTGTAACCTGTATATAGTCTTGAACTCTTTATTTACTTCAATGTTCCTGAGGATGTCATTAGACGAAAGCGCTTGAGCACCATTCTGTGTTTCCTTTCCTTCGTGGTTTTATTCATCATATATATATATAATATAATATAATATATATATATATATATATATATATATATATATATACAGGGTGGGCCAAAAGTCAGGAAACATAAGAACTATGCTTTTCAATGCACGTATATATATGCATATTTGCATTGAAAAACCATATTTCCTATGTTTCTTTTGGCCCACCTTGTATATAGTGCGTTCATAAGTATTCGTACAGGGAAATATTTCGGTTATACAGTAATCTCCCGATTTACACGGTAGATGGGTTCCTAAACCTAATGAATTCCGCGTAAATTGGAGGAACTATAACATATAATTCTATGTGCTAAGTACGGGCCCCCTCCCCAACCTCAAGACACCCCAAAAATGAAATATAATTAAATAAAATACAATAATAATAATAATAATAATAATAATAAATAATAATCTGACAAAAAATAATAATAATTAAAATAAATAAATACATAAACTCATTTGTATTAAAAGTAAAAATTAGTAATAACATGTAATAAACTGAATATTTTTTTCACCGCATTAATCCGAAACCGCGGAAATGGGAAGCGCGTAAATCGGGGGATTACTGTATTCGTCCTTTTCTTTTGTACCATGCAAACGATAGTAATGAAAAGTTACAGTTGTTTGGAACATTTAACAAGCAAGTAAATTAGTTCAGCTCCAACATATAATGTAAAAACATCAAAGAATTTGAGGAAGATACGAAAAAATTTAAATGCAAAAGTTTTCGTACATTTATTTACAAGTTTATTTAATATTTTGTGTCCACCTTTTGCTTGAATGACTTCAATAATTCGTTATGGGCATTATTCTACAGGTTTCAACATCTCTCAGTAGAAATTTTAACCCATTCTTCTAAAGAAAATTGTCGCAATTCATTCAGATTCAAAGGGTTTCTCTTGCGGACAGCTTTTTTTCTAAGTCAAACAATAAATTCTCGATTAAATTGAGATGTGAACTTTGACTGAGTCACTCGAGAAGCTTGAAATTCTTTTCTTGAAGCCATTTCATGGTGCTCTTAATTTATGTTTTGGATCATTATCTTGTTCCGTACCCACTTGCAACCTATTCGCAACTGAAGGCAACACATTTTCTTCCAAAATTTCCTGATATTTCTTCGAATTCAAGATTCCATTGATGATATAATTTCGCCAAACATACCGTTGCTTGTTCCCAAGTAATTTTGGTCTCGTCTGTCCAAAGAATTTACTTCCAGAATGCAAATCCATCATTTTTATGATCTTTGGCGTACTTTAAACGAGCTTCTTTGTGCGCTTTTCGTAGCAGAGTTTTTCTTCATGTAAACGTTCCATGCAGATCATTCTTTCTCAATGTACGACGTACCATAGGCGTACGGACAAATTTTTTCTAGGGGGGCGGCTCTAAATTTGCCAACAAAATATACGATGTCCGAATAGTATAGAAACAAGGCAATTAAATATATATATATATATATATATATATATATATATATATATATATATATATATACTGTATATATATATATACTGTATATATATATATATATATATATATATATATATATATATATATATATATAATATATATATATATATATATATATACTGTATATATATATATGTATATATATATATATATACTGTATATATATATGTACACACACACACACATATATATATATATATATATATATATATATATATATATATATATATATATATATATATATATATACATAATGTTATAATGTTATAATGTTTCAGACCAACAAAGACCCTAGGATCCACTCATGGCTGGTCTACCTAACTGTGTTCGTAATCGTGTATTGTGTATGTCCTCCGTGGTGGCGGAGGGGACCTACAATTTTACGTGGGTTCCGAACCACAAGAACATAAGAAATTTATGTAAAAAACCGCAGGTAAATTGGCAATGACCAATTTTTACGAAACTAAATAATTATCAATTTAAAACCAATTAATTATCGATTTAAAACTAAAGATAGAATCTCTGGATCCAGAGGATCTAGTCATAATAGACTACTATCCACAAATATGTTACACTCTATATCTATTTATAACGGACATGCAAATATATCAGATCCAAAGAATCCAGTCAATTTCATTACGGTATCCATCAAGTCACGGTCCATATCGATTGCGGACCAAGTCAAAATTTACAATCATATACATTACAATATATACACTTACGAGAAAAAGTGTAGGTGTGGCTGTAAAGACTGTACAGTAATGTAGAAATGTATGTGCACCCATTTTGGGTCTCCCATTTAAAGGTGTTTGTGGGGCAAGTGAAGATCATGAGTTTTTCAATACCTCACAGTACTATGGGGGGCACCGCTCGGCAGAGGAATCTCTTTAAATGGGGTGTGTAAGGACAGAGAGTATCCCCTAACCCAAGACGCTGCCTCCCTATATCCAACAACACTTGTGTTGAGCTGTGGGATCTATCCCCAGAAAGCTTTAATTTTACTACCTTAAACTATACCCTTTCTATCAACATATGCGTCTAATCGATTTTTAAACATGTTTATAGACGTGCTACTAATTACTTCTACCGGCAAACTATTCCAGCTATTTACTATTCTATGCGTAAAAAAGTTTTTCGCAACTGCTGTCTCGAACCTTCTACTTGTCAACTTACACCCGTTATTTCTAGTCCTATTATATTGAGATATTTCGAAAAAGCTATCTCTATCTACGTTATCGAACCCATTCATAATTTTGAAAACCTGGATTAGATCACCCCTTAACCTCCTAGTCTCGAGTGTTGTCAATTTTAACTCCTTAAGCCTATCCTCGTACGACTTTGACCTAAGCGACGGAATCATCTTAGTTGCTCGTTTTTGAACGCTTTCGATTTTGTCTACATCTTTGCGCATATGCGGATTCCAAAATTGGACCGCGTACTCCAAATGGGGTCTAACTAATGATTTATAAAGTGGAACTATAATATCGCGCGATTTGTACTCAAAATTTCGAGCTATGAAACCTAACACTTTGTTCGCCTTATTGACCGCTGCTGTACTTTGTTTCGCTACTTTTAAATCACCCGTGACTATAACTCCTAAATCTTTTTCCTGCTCTACGCTTGTTAAATCTTTCCCTGACATACTATACGCAAAATTACCGTTACGCGAACCTATATGCAAAATTTTGCACTTATCCACGTTAAATCTCATTTGCCATGTGACTGACCAATCAACGATTTTATTCAGATCTTCCTGAATTTTACCTCTATCTTCGTCATTAATCGCCCTACCACCCAGCTTCGTGTCATCCGCAAACTTTGAAACTGTACTGACTAGGCCGACATCTAAGTCGTTAATATATATAAGAAAAAGCAAGGGGCCCAATACAGAACCCTGAGGAACGCCACTCGCTACATTAGCCCAACACGACTCCGCTCCATCAACGACCACCCTCTGCTTCCTGCCTTGCAACCACTCTTCTAGCCAATTTATGACTACACCCCTGATTCCATGAGCCTTAGTTTTTTCAATGAGTCTTTTGTGCGGCACGGTGTCAAACGCTTTTTGAAAATCTAAATACACTACATCAACCGCCCGATGTCTATCGTAAACGTCAACCACGCTTTGGAAAAATTCTAAAAGATTAGTTAAGCAAGATTTGTTTCGCCTAAATCCGTGCTGCGTATTTCTAACTAGCTTATGGAATTCTAAGTGTTCGACTATACGATCCCTAATTATTAATTCCAGTAGCTTACCTACAACATACGTTAAACTGATTGGTCTATAATTTCCCGCCGCACCTTTATCGCCTTTCTTAAAGATAGGTGTTACGTTTGCTAACTTGAAATTATCTGGTACGCACCCCTCAGAAATAGACGCATTAAAAATCTTTGTTAGCGGCACAAAAATGCTATCTTTTAATTCTTTTAGTTGTATCGGATATATGGAATCCGGCCCCGGTGATTTACGCGTTTTCATTTTATCAATATAGCGCGTTACCTCCCCTTCACTAACCACTATATTATCCAAAATATTACCATTATCAAACGGTATTATGTCCGTGACCGTAGGGATATTTGTTACATCTTCTATAGTAAAAACTGACGTAAAAAATTCGTTTAGCAAGGTAGCCATTTCCTTGTTTTCAGAAACTAGATCTCCGTTTAGATTTTTCAAAGGCCCCAAGACGCTTTTTACTGGATTTCTATTATTGACGTATTGAAAGAATCGCTTGGGGTTCTCTTTACCGTCACGAGCTATGGAGATTTCAAATTCGCGCTTGGACTTTTTATTACACTTTTCGCTTCACGCCTTAGAGATATGTAGTTGTTTCGTAACCACAAATTGTCTTTATCGCACTTATGTAGCCTATAAGCCCTATCTCTACTCTTTATAATGTCTCCTACTCTAGAAGTAAACCACAAGGGTTTGTTGTTTACTTTCGCACGCTTAATTTTGTACGGTACACATTCCTCATTTATAGTCCTAAATACTGTTTCGAACGATTCCCACATTAGTTTTGCGTTGGAGTTCCTCATCACGTTCTCCCAATTGACGTGTGACAATTTATTTCGAAATTTACTAAAGTCTGCGTGCTGGAAGTTAGGAATTTTCGTCGAGTTAGCTGGTTTCGAGTGACTTACTGAGAGGACAAACTCTACCATATATATATATATATATTATATATAATATATATATATATATACTGTATATATATATATATATGTATATATATATATATATATATATATATATATATATATATATATATATATATATATATACTGTATATATATATATGTGTATATATATATATATATATATAGAGTATATATATATATATATATATATATATATATATATATATATATATATATATATATATATATATATATATATATATATATATATGGTAGAGTTTGTCCTCTCAGTAAGTCACTCGAAACCAGCTAACTCGACGAAAATTCCTAACTTCCAGCACGCAGACTTTAGTAAATTTCGAAATAAATTGTCACACGTCAATTGGGAAAACGTGATGGGGAACTCCAACGCAAAACTAATGTGGGAATCGTTCGAAACAGTATTTAGGACTATAAATGAGGAATGTGTACCGTACAAAATTAAGCGTGCGAAAGTAAACAACAAACCCTTGTGGTTTACTTCTAGAGTAGGAGACATTATAAAGAGTAGAGATAGGGCTTATAGGCTACATAAGTGCGATAAAGACAATTTGTGGTTACGAAACAACTACATATCTCTAAGGCGTGAAGCGAAAAGTGTAATTTTACGTGGGTTCCAAACCACAAGAACATAAGAAACGTATTTAAAAACTGCCGGTAAATTGGCAACGACCAATTTTTACGAAACTAAATAATTATCAATTTAAAAATAATTAATTATCGGTTTAAAACTAAAGATAGAATCTCTCGGTCCAGAGGAGCAAGTCATAATAGACTACTATCCACAAATATGTTACATTCTATATCTATTTATAACGGACATGCAAATATATCAGATCCAAAGAATCCAGTCAATTTCATTACGGTATCCATCAAGTCACGGTCCATATCGATTGCGGACCAAGTCAAAATTTACAACCATATACATTATCAATTTAAAAATAATTAATTATCGATTTAAAACTAAAGATAGAATCTCTCGATCAAGAGGATCAAGTCATAATAGACTACTATCCACAAATATGTTACACTCTATATCTATTATATAACGGACATGCAAATATATCAGACCCAAAGAATCCAGTCAATTTCATTACGGTATCCATCAAGTCACGGTTCATATCGATTGCGGACCAAGTCAAATTTACAACCACATACATTACAATATATACACTTACGAGGAAAAGTGTAGGTGTGGCTGTAAAGACTGTACAGTAATGTAGAAATGTGTGTGCACCCATTATGGGTCTCCCATTTAAAGGTGTTTGTGGGGCAAGTGAAGATCATGAGTTTTTTCAATACCTCACAGTACTATGGGGGGCACCGCTCGGCAGAGGAATCTCTCTAAATGGGGTGTGTAAGGACAGAGAGTATCCCCTAACCCAAGACGATGCCTCCCTATATCCCACAACACTTGTGTTGAGCTGTGGGATCTATCCCCACAAAGCCTTAATTTTACTACCTTAAACTATACCCTTTCTATCAACATGCGCGTCCAATCGATTCTTAAACATGTTTATAGACGTGCTACTAATTACTTCTACGGCAAACTATTCCAGCTATTTACTATTCTATGCGTAAAAAAGTTTTTCGCAACTGCTGTCTCGAACCTTCTACTTGTCAACTTACACCCGTTATTTCTAGTCCTATTATATTGAGATATTTCGAAAAAACTATCTCTATCTACGTTATCAAACCCATTCATAATTTTGAAAACCTGGATTAGATCACCCCTTAACCTCCTAGTCTCGAGTGTAGTCAATTTTAACTCTTTAAGCCTATCCTCGTACGACTTTGACCTAAGAGACGGAATCATCTTAGTTGCTCGTCTTTGAACTCTTTCGATTTTGTCTATCTTTGCGCATATGCGGATTCCAAAATTGGACCGCGTACTCCAAATGGGGTCTAACTAATGATTTATAAAGAGGAACTATAATATCGCGCGATTTGTACTCAAAATTTCGAGCTATAAAACCTAATATGTATATATATATATATATATATATATATACTGTATATATATATATATATATATATATATATATATATATATATATATATATATATATATACTGTATATATATATATATATATATATATATATAATATATATATAGATATATATATATATATATATATATAATAGGGTGCTTCATACCTATAGGGTAAAATAAAAATGAGCTTGGAGTTTTAATCCACACGTTTCTCCATATTCTAAAGAACAAGATAACACGTTTGTGCAAGTTTGAACCAGATCGCGCTGCATTTAGAGGTCCCCAACTTTGACGACTTTTTGTCAGTTCATTTCTCGCCTGCCTGCAGTGAAGACGGTTTTCTTCGTCACTTGAGTGGTTCGTGTTGTATAGCCTATTGGACAACTATGGAGGTAATTATATATGCTACTAATTATCTCATTTTACTGTGGTATTGAAATTTATTATTATTTAATTTCTGTCATTTTACTGTGGTAGTGATATTTATTATCACTGCCTGCAGTGAAGACGGTTTTCTTCGTCACTTGAGTGGTTCGTGTTGTATAGCCTATTGGACAACTATGGAGGTAATTATATATGCTACTAATTAGTAAAAACTGACGTAAAAAATTCGTTTAGCAAGGTAGCCATTTCCTTGTTTTCAGAAACTAGATCTCCGTTTAGATTTTTCAAAGGCCCCAAGACGCTTTTTACTGGATTTCTATTATTGACGTATTGAAAGAATCGCTTGGGGTTCTCTTTACCGTCACGAGCTATGGAGATTTCAAATTCGCGCTTGGACTTTTTTATTACACTTTTCGCTTCACGCCTTAGAGATATGTAGTTGTTTCGTAACCACAAATTGTCTTTATCGCACTTATGTAGCCTATAAGCCCTATCTCTACTCTTTATAATGTCTCCTACTCTAGAAGTAAACCACAAGGATTTGTTGTTTACTTTCGCACGCTTAATTTTGTACGGTACACATTCCTCATTTATAGTCCTAAATACTGTTTCGAACGATTCCCACATTAGTTTTGCGTTGGAGTTCCCCATCACGTTTTCCCAATTGACGTGTGACAATTTATTTCGAAATTTACTAAGTCTGCGTGCTGGAAGTTAGGAATTTTCGTCGAGTTAGCTGGTTTCGAGTGACTTACTGAGAGGACAAACTCTACCATATATATATATATATATATATATATATATATATAGATATATATATATATATATATATATATATACTGTATATATATATATATATATATATATAATATATATATATATATATATATAATATATATATATAATATACAGTATATATATATGTATAGTATATATATATATATATATATATATATATATTATATATATATATATATATATATATATATATATATACTGTATATATATATATATATATATATATATATATATATATATATATATATATATATATATATATATACTGTATATATATAATGTTATGTTATAATGTTTCAGACCAACAAAGACCCTAGGATCCACTCATGGCTGGTCTACCTAACTGTGTTCGTAATCGTGTATTGTGTATGTCCTCCGTGGTGGCGGAGGGGACCTACAATTTTACGTGGGTTCCAAACCACAAGAACATAAGAAACGTATTTAAAAACTGCCGGTAAATTGGCAACGACCAATTTTTACGAAACTAAATAATTATCAATTTAAAATAATTAATTATCGGTTTAAAACTAAAGATAGAATCTCTCGGTCCAGAGGAGCAAGTCATAATAGACTACTATCCACAAATATGTTACATTCTATATCTATTTATAACGGACATGCAAATATATCAGATCCAAAGAATCCAGTCAATTTCATTACGGTATCCATCAAGTCACGGTCCATATCGATTGCGGACCAAGTCAAAATTTACAACCATATACATTATCAATTTAAAAATAATTAATTATCGATTTAAAACTAAAGATAGAATCTCTCGATCAAGAGGATCAAGTCATAATAGACTACTATCCACAAATATGTTACACTCTATATCTATTATATAACGGACATGCAAATATATCAGACCCAAGAATCCAGTCAATTTCATTACGGTATCCATCAAGTCACGGTTCATATCGATTGCGGACCAAGTCAAATTTACAACCACATACATTACAATATATACACTTACGAGGAAAAGTGTAGGTGTGGCTGTAAAGACTGTACAGTAATGTAGAAATGTGTGTGCACCCATTATGGGTCTCCCATTTAAAGGTGTTTGTGGGGCAAGTGAAGATCATGAGTTTTTCAATACCTCACAGTACTATGGGGGGCACCGCTCGGCAGAGGAATCTCTCTAAATGGGGTGTGTAAGGACAGAGAGTATCCCCTAACCCAAGACGATGCCTCCCTATATCCCACAACACTTGTGTTGAGCTGTGGGATCTATCCCCACAAAGCCTTAATTTTACTACCTTAAACTATACCCTTTCTATCAACATGCGCGTCCAATCGATTCTTAAACATGTTTATAGACGTGCTACTAATTACTTCTACCGGCAAACTATTCCAGCTATTTACTATTCTATGCGTAAAAAAGTTTTTCGCAACTGCTGTCTCGAACCTTCTACTTGTCAACTTACACCCGTTATTTCTAGTCCTATTATATTGAGATATTTCGAAAAAACTATCTCTATCTACGTTATCAAACCCATTCATAATTTTGAAAACCTGGATTAGATCACCCCTTAACCTCCTAGTCTCGAGTGTAGTCAATTTTAACTCTTTAAGCCTATCCTCGTACGACTTTGACCTAAGAGACGGAATCATCTTAGTTGCTCGTCTTTGAACTCTTTCGATTTTGTCTATATCTTTGCGCATATGCGGATTCCAAAATTGGACCGCGTACTCCAAATGGGGTCTAACTAATGATTTATAAAGAGGAACTATAATATCGCGCGATTTGTACTCAAAATTTCGAGCTATAAAACCTAATATGTATATATATATATATATATATATATATATATATATATATATATATATACTATATATATATATATATATATATATATATATAATATATATATATATATATATATATATATATATATATATATAATAGGGTGCTTCATACCTATAGGGTAAAATAAAAATGAGCTTGGAGTTTTAATCCACACGTTTCTCCATATTCTAAAGAACAAGATAACACGTTTGTGCAAGTTTGAACCAGATCGCGCTGCATTTAGAGGTCCCCAACTTTGACGACTTTTGTCAGTTCATTTCTCGCCTGCCTGCAGTGAAGACGGTTTTCTTCGTCACTTGAGTGGTTCGTGTTGTATAGCCTATTGGACAACTATGGAGGTAATTATATATGCTACTAATTATCTCATTTTACTGTGGTATTGAAATTTATTATTATTTAATTTCTGTGATTTTACTGTGGTAGTGATATTTATTATTAATATTACATGAAATTAATTAGTCTGTTGCATATTGGACAACTAAGCTGGTAATTATTTATGATACTAATTAATGTAATTTTACTGCGGTATTGAAATTTATTTAATTAATGAATTGTCAAAGAGAACGTAGTGTACACGTATCAGTTTTATAAATAAAGAAAAGCAGTAACTGGGACTCGAACCAGTCATAGCCGTTTGGCAGCATCGCTCAAGTCGGCGTACACAGCACGCTATCCACTCCCTAGATGGTGTAGTGGATAGCGTGCTGTGTACGCCGACTTGAGCGATGCCGCCAAACGGCTATGACACTGGTTCGAGTCCCAGTTACTGCTTTTCTTTATTTAATTAATGAAATTAATTACGATGTGAAATTATTTCTGTGGAATTATTTAGTTTGTTTTCTTTTCCAGGTGTCTACCAGAGCGAAAACAGAAGTGTTTCTTATTGGCCAGACGGATGCGAACATCACATCAAGTGGCCTTCCAACTCAGTTGCAAGTACTCAAAAAGTACTTTTACCACCAAAAGGAGCAAAAATTTGGACGTACTAAATGCCTGAACCTGTGCCTGGATGCCTGTCTCATATTTTGGGAGAGAGCGAGAATCCCCATGATGCGTCGAGATTCGGCCTTGAGGAAGATGGAATCCCTTCTCAAGGAATACGACCGGCTTGTGAAGCACAAGTCACATAAAGCAGAGTCCTTCCGAGTGAAGGAGGCGATGTTCAAGGAGGCAATAGCGAAGGAGATCATGGACATTGCTCATTCACAGGCTAAGGAAATGATGAAGAATCAGGAGGACATCCACTTTCTCGACATGCAGCGTGAAGATCCAAATTCCTGCAGCATGGGCCCTGTTGACATGAAGCTTCACTATAAGGAGATTAGGAAAAGGAAGAGGCTGGACAAGATTAAGGAACAACAGGAGAAGCCAGGAAGGAACAAGGAGCTGCAGAAGATACGGGGGCTTTAGTGATTTCAACTTCGTCAGAGACTGACTCAGATGTCGTTGACCCAACCGTGGAAGTTTTTCCATCCTCCTCCAAGGGAAATACCAAGAAGCGACGCAGGAATCTGATCTCACAGGATGTGACGACTACCTACGATCGGCTGAATATTTCGTACCGCGATTCAGCTATGTCGTACGCTGCAGCGGCTAAATCACTAGGTTTTGACTTGGATGAACTGTCCATTTCTGCCAGTACCATGTACCGCACACGCAAGGCTCTCAGGAAGGTGGCTGCTGAAAGTTATCAATCCGACGAAGTTTGTCCTGGTCAGCCTCTTGTCTTGCATTGGGACGGTAAGCTCCTACCTGACAATGAGCAATGGAAGGAGAGCGTTGACCGGATCGCCGTCCTCGTCTCTGGCGACGGCAAGGAGAAGTTGCTCGGCATTCCTAAGGTGACGTCCGGAACCGGCGAGAAGATAGCGCGAGTTTGCTTGGATTTGGTCAAGGAACACAGGATGGAAAAGCGCGTGCGGGGACTGTCTTTCGACACGACAGCGTCGAACACCAGGATTCATATCGGGGCCTGCGTCCTGATTGAGAAAGGTCTTGGCAGAGAACTCATGTACTTCCCCTGTCGGCATCACATCTATGAAGCAGAGCTGGGCACTTGCGGTTTTTTTGCGGTACTGCGGTACTGCGGTACCACCGCACTACCAAACCGGTACCGCATAACGCAGTACCGCAAAGGACCGCTGAAAGTACAGGCTGTACTTTCAGCGATCCTTTGCGGTACTGCGTTATGCGGTACCGGTTTGGTAGTGCGGTGGTACCGCAGTACCGCAGTACCGCAAAAAAACCGCAAGTGCCCAGCTTTGCTATGAAGTCATCCTCAGCTCCGTCTTCAAGCGTGCATACGGCCCTTCAAGTGGCCCCGATATACCCGTTTTCAAGAGGTTTCAGGCACAATGGAAGTTCATCGACCGGTTGGACGTGCGGCCGTACGATTTTGCTCAAGTCAATGACTCTATGAGGGAACTGAGGGAGAAGTCAGTCCTGCTGGTGAGAGGGATGGTGAGCACGTCGCATCAACACGATGACTACAAGGAACTGCTACAGTTGGTTCTCATCTTCCTGGGAGAAGCAAAAGTGGTGGATTTCCCTCTCAGAGCCCCTGGCGCTTACCATCACGCTCGATGGATGGCGATAGCCATCTACTCCTTGAAAGTAATTCTACTGAAGAAGCAGTTCAAGATGTCGAGTCACGAGTTGGAAGCTCTGACAGCCGTAGGTCTCTTCGTGTCCCTCGTCTACATCCGAGGTTGGACTCGTGCTGCAACCTCAAGCAAGGCTGCCGCAGTTGATCTGGAATTTCTGCGTGACGCGGAAGCCTTTGCCATGTCGGGATATTCGTGTGTTAACGCTGCGCAAGAAGCCATGTCTCGACACCTATGGTACATCTCTGAGACTCTTATTGCCATGGCGTTCTTCGACGCAGATGTGGCAGATGAAGAAAAGGCTCAGATGGTCGTCAGTTTGGGTAAGCCCGCATCGAAAAAGGAACTCAAGCGACCCAAAGGGAAGAACGTCAGGAATCTTGCCTCGAAACACCTGGCGGAGTTCGTGACAGGAAAGACGATGGCTTTCTTCCATGCATTCGACTTGGACACAGAATTCTTGAAAAAGCCAGTTGCCGAGTGGACTGAAGTAGAGGGCTTCAAGCAAGCAGCGGCAACTGTTAACAAAATCTCTGTCGTCAACGATCGGGCCGAAAGAGCCATCGCGCTCACCAAAGAGTTCAACTGTTCTCTGACGAAGAACGAAGAGCAGAAGCAGTATTTGCTCAAAACTGTGATGCAGCATAGGGCGAAATACCCGAATAAAACCAAGAAGGATTTCATGGACAAATGATTCGCAAGAAGTGGTTATGTTTTTTGTATCTTTGTGAAAATGTGTAGTGAAATGGTACTCGTTTGTTGAATAAAAATTCATTGACAGATTTTTGTTTAATTTTTTCCGTTTATGATCTGCCAGAGCATCAAACTGGGGACCCGTAAACTTTAAACTATTGAATTAATACTTCGGTTTATCAGTCTCCTCAGCAAATGGAACAAGGGGATCCATGTGGATTAAAATTTTTCCAAACTTTTAATTTATGAAACACCCCACTTATATATATATATATATATATATATATATATATATATATATATATATACACTGTGTATATATATATATATATATATATATATATATATATATATATATATATATATATATATATATATATATATATATATATATATAATATTTGTTGTTTGGTAGAGTATATATATAAATAAATCTACTTAACATGATTTACAGGTTCAGACCTTTTACCAATATTGCCTATATGCTATAATGTAACGTGTGAACATATGAAATACTGAGAGGCAGCTAAGAACACAAAAAGATTCATCGAGGCGAATAAAGTTGCCAAGTCACTTTGCCCGAATAAATTTAGTTTCTGCAAATTCTTGGGGGAGCTACTCCCCGTCCCCGACAGGATAGGCCTGTGCTGGACTTAAATTTTTTTTTTTTCTTTTGTTAAAATTTTCCAAACGAACGAACGATAAACGTTTCGTAACTATCATAGTACGCATGGTACAAAGATAAGAACGAATATAACAGAAATATTTCTCTGTACGAATACTTATGAACACCACTGTGTGTGTGTGTGTGTGTGGGGTGTGTATAATATATACGAGTATTAAATAGAAAACTTTGGAAACTTTGTTGAAAAAAAGTTATTTTCATTCGTATATGTTAAATTTAAAAAAAAAATCACTTAAATTGCAATTCAAATGAAATGGATTTATTTGTTGTTTATTGTTTAATGAATTTATTTGTTGTTAAATTTTCAAAAGGAATAAAATTGTTAGAATAAAAAGACCCTAAAATAAAATGGTTAAATTTTTTCGAGTTTCCAATTAACATTTTATTTCGGATGAATATTTAATATAACTAATTTGAATTTCACATAACCTCAATTAATTTCTTCTTTTTTTTAGGCTTTCTTCGGTAATTATGATACTTCACAGAAGTCATATAATGGACACTGGATTTAATAACTGAGTACAGAACTGATCACACGCACACACACACACACTTCTGCGTCATCATATATATATATATATAATTCTCAAAGGAACACAAAAGACATCAAAGAGCAATAGACCGGCTGGTACCTATGAGGTTGTCTGTTTAAGAATGAAGGTTAAAAGATGGAGCAATATTTAAAGATAAGTGAAAATTTTAAACTAAAGCAAAGAAAGGGATTGAAAGAAAGGAAGGAAATATATATATATATATATATATATATGTGTGTGTGTGTGTGTGTGTGTGTGTGAGAGAGAGAACGATTACGATTACGAGTACGAGTACATCAAACAAGGGGAACAGGAACTACTTTTCTCTGTAAAATTAATTCCCCATAATTGCCTATAATGTTTCCGCGGTTTCTGTCATAACCCGAATATTGAAATCGTTATTTATTTGTCGAATTATTCAAATGAGAGACCATTAAACTCTTTAAAAAGGGGGAAATCCCTCAACACAGTTACGGCATAGCAATTAATGAACGCGAAATAATGGATGGTTTAAATCATGTTTTGAAAGATGGCTTTTATTTAAGGTTTAAATGATGCTTGCGGAATGTTTGCTTCTTTTTTTCAGCATCAAAAAACGCTTGAATGGCCTTTTGGGGGAAAAGTTTGCGTACAATATATTAATTAATTAATATGAATGCAATATATTCAGCTCTATTGTTAACGTAACCGCCTTTGAATAGGCTTTGATGGTCTTTCGTTATGGGAGTAGATATTTTATTAGATATATTTTGTTTCATTTAAATATGGGTCCGGAGGTCCCTTTCCTTTTATGGTTTCGAGTGAGTTTTTTTGTGATATTTCATTGATATACGTTTTGTATGAGGTTATTTCTCTAGGTTATGGCCTCTATATTTGTATGAACATGCACGGTGAACGGTTCCACGCGTGCAATCTGTCACCGAGACGTCTGGTATAAAGTATTATTTACTCTTATCCGCCACGCGGGTCACGTCCTATTCGCGTCGCAACACTGCTTTCCGTTCAATCAGTGAGGTTAAGCAACGTTATGTTTGTTTACTAGTTGGATGGGTGATCGTGCTCTGCGTTCAAATAATGCAATGACTCGTGGTTCAAATCTTACGAAGGAGGTTAAATAGCCCTAAATATTATAATTATTTTACCAGTGTTTTTTAATTACCCGAATAAAATATACTTCCTTTCAGGCAAAACATTAAATTAAGGGAAAGTATAATATAATAATAATAATAATAATAATAATAATAATTGTTTCGAAATATTTCTGAAAATTTAAAAATATTTTATTACCAGTCTATTTATTTTAATTAATTATATCACTGGCAAGAAGTAGTTTTCATCAGATATGATTATGGGTGTGCTAGATAGCTGTCGGAACGCTGATTCCAAATCTGTTTTTGGTTTTCCTCTAGCACGTCTAATTTTCGAGATGAGACCGATCATAATATATATAATAAATAACTTATAATATATATACACAATATAATACTATATATAATATATATAATATGTATATAACTATATGTAATATAATATATAATACTATATATACACAATATATAATATCCGTCCTTTATATAATATAATAATATATAGTGTACAGGGTGTCCCAAAAATCCCTATCTATTTTGTTGAAATAGGCTGAATTTCAAATGAATGTTTTAATGACATGATTGCATGCACCTTTCTAGACCAATACATGCATTAGATTTCTATTCTAATTAATTTTACATTTTTAATTAATTTTTTCAAATCCATATCATTGGTGATGGATGTGCATGAACGCGTTATGATAGTAACATGTCGCATCAGAGGAATGAAATGTTGTGAAATTAGTGACCGATTCTCAAGAAGGTTTCATAACCCTGGACCGACAGATGAAGCAATTCGTGAATTGGTGAACAAATTCTAAAGGACTGTATCTGTGCATGATGAAGGAAGAAGTGGACGCCCAAGAACAGTGCAACAAAACATTGAATCTGTTCGCATAATGTTCGAAGACGATCAAAGAATGTCAGTTCGCCAAGCATCCCACAGATTGACCATACCCAAAAAAACTGTTCATAGAATCTTGCATTCGACGCTGAAGAAGAAGTGTTATCACATTCAGCTGTTACACAGCTTACACGAGGAAGATTATCCAAAAAGAGCAGCAATGTGTGCGGAACTGGTCGAACAAATCCAAAATAACAATTTAATGGACCACATTTTGTTTAGCGACGAGGCGACTTTTCACACCTGTGGTAAAATCAATCAACATAATTGTCGCATCTGGGCTAATGAAAAGCCAACTGAGTTCACTGAATGGGAAAGAAACTCACCTAAAGTCAACGTGTGGCTTGGAATGACGAAGTCTAAGATTTAGGGGCCCTTTTTCTTTGCAGAGGCTACAGTGACAGGGCCTGTTTACTTTGATATGCTTCAAAATTTTCTAGAACCTCAACTTCTTGAAGATGGCATTCTCGACAATGTAGTCTTTCAGCAGGATGGGGCACCATGTCATTATGCCAGAATTGTTCAGACATACCTAAACCAGCGTTTTCCAAATCGTTGGATTGGACGTGGGGGAAATAGGCCCTGGGCAGCGCGATCTCCGGATTTGACCCCATTGGATTTCTTTGCTTGGGGTTTCATTAATTCAGAGGTCTATCGCAGAAATATTCGAGATTTACCAGATCTGCGAAATCGCATTAGGCAAGCAGTTGAGAAAGTAACCCCTGAAATGCTCGGAAATGTGTTCTGCAATGCAGCTGACCGCTTTGAGATTTGCAGAGATACAGATGGAGCACATGTGGAAACTACTAATTAAAGATTTTAATGGTGTAATACTTGTAATTTGTCTAGAAATACATCTGTATTCAGGTCAGTGTGACATTTATTTGAAATTCAGCCTATTTCAATAAAATAGGGACTTTTGGGACACCCTGTATAATATGCGTCCTTTATACGTGGAGCGGAGTATTTTGTCGTTGCAGCTTAGGTGTAGGTTTTTGCTTTACCGTTTCTGTACCCTCATGTATGGCATTTTATCGTTTCAACTTAGGCTTTCCGCAGGTTGTCTTGTGGTATTTTAGGTGAGAGCAGTTGCTGGCCACAAATTTGCAAACGTTGCACATGTACACCCTCTTATTCTTTGGCGCAACAGTCACATGCTACTTGCGTGTTTTGTTTTGTTTTGTGTCGCCCACTTACATATTTTATTTTTTTAGGTGAGTTACATCAACCCACTCATCGATCATCATGCCTCGAAAGTGTAAAAATCACCTTGACAATTTCTGTTACGTGTGCGGCTCGTTCCCGACTGAATCACAACGGCGTACAATCACTATGGATCTTCGGAAAACTTGCCGGTTATACTTCGGCTGTCCACTAGGCGACCAAGATAAGGCGTGGGTGCCACATGTTATTTGTACCGCTTGTTCGAATGGATTACGTGACTGGTTGAACCAAAGGAAAAAGTCGATGCCATTCGCTATACCCATGATATGGAGGGAGCCGAGAGACCATCATGACGATTGTTACTTTTGCAATGTTAACATAACTGGATTCTCCGTGAAGAACAAGCATAACATCGTTTATCCGAACGTAGACTCTGCGATCAGACCGATCCCTCACGATGACACGATGCCGATTCCAGTACCTCCACAGCATGGACTCGATTCTTTAGAAGACGAAAGGGAATCCGACGAAGGTGCGATTGGCGGATATGCGGGACCTTCGGCCGATCTTGACTACACACCTGACGAAGAGCAATCGGAGCCGGAGAGGCTTACCCAAAACGATTTGAATGACCTCATTAGAGACCTAGCCCTCTCTAAAGAGAAATCAGAACTTCTCTCCTCGAGACTCAAGCAGAAACACTTATTTGAGAAGAACGTCCGAGTGTGTCACTATCGAAAACGAAACCATGATTTGACGACATTCTTTACAGTAGACGGTCCGCTCTGCTATTGCCATGATATCAATGGACTTTTTGAGAACTTGTCACAGGTACACACACCATCTGAGTGGCGCCTCTTCATTGATTCCTCACAGCGAAGCTTGAAAGCAGTTCTCCTGCATAACGGGAACTTAAAGCCGTCCATCCCGATCGCCCACTCCATTCATCTAAAGGAGACGTACGATAACATGAATATACTACTCGAAGCAATCCAATACAGCACTTATCAATGGAATATCTGTGGTGATCTCAAAGTCATTGATATGATAATGAGCATGCAAGGAGGGTTCACGAAATACTGTTGTTTCCTATGCCTATGGGACAGCCGTGCTACTGCGGATCATTACATCAGACGTGACTGGCATCAAAGAAGCACATACGGGCCAGGAACGGGCAGTGTCCAGTGTGTTCCAAAGAAGATTTTTCTGCCACCTCTCCACATTAAGCTCGGCTTAATGAAAAATTTTGTGAAAGCGATGGGTAAGGCGAATTCGAGAGGTTTCGATACCTTGTTGAGAAATTTGCAAACATTAGTGCCGCGAAATTGAAGGAGGGAATCTTTGTGGGGCCCCAAATCAGGGAGGTTCTGCAGGATGAAGCGTTGAGGAAAGCCTCAATGCCTTAGAACTAAAAGCATGGCAGCTTTAAAATGGATTTGTGGAAACTTCTTGGGTAACCACAAGTCTCCCGCATACAAAGATGGAGTTCAGAAACTGCTCGATGCATATCAAGAAATAGGCTGTCGCATGTCCTTGAAAATACATTTTTTACATTCGCATCTAGATTTCTTTCCCGAAAACCTTGGCGCGGTGAGTGATGAACAGGAGGAACGCTTCTATCAAGACATCCAGTCAATGGAAAATCGCTACCAAGGTTTCTGGAACGAAAGTATGCTGGCAGACTACTGCTGGATGTTGTACCGCGACGATCCGGACAAGGTTTACAAAAGAAAATCGTACTCGCAACGTTTTTAGGTTGGTGTACATTTCGTTTTATAAATAAAGTTGTACTTTTACGATAAATTGTGCTGAAATTAACACCAGTCATATTTCGATAACAAGATGTGCTATAGGAAAACCTAAAACAGATTTGGAATCATCGTACAAAACTGGTCTAGAAAAGTGTGTATACATCTTTGATGAGAGAAAAAAGTTCGATTTTGTCGACCAGTGTTATCAGTGCAATAAATCCTTCATTGCAATACATGATAATGAGCTATTTAATTACAGTATATTACAAACTTTAAAAACTATAATAGATAATGAAAAATAAAATTAAATATTTCCTTTAAGGCATTAACAGGGCGCGAAAATACCTATAAAATATTCACGAGATATGAAGATATTTCAAAATATAATTTCCGCAATTAGATTTCGAAGAGAGACAAAGAAATTCAAATTGATACACGCCACTGAATTCAATAATCTCAACATTGCAAATATCTTTATATAAATTCAAAGACATTTTCTTTACTTTTTGTGCCATGGAAATGTAGGCCTATACAGAATTTGTGAGAAATGAAGTTATCAGCTAAAATTCTTGGTCATGAGCATTTGGTGGAAAGAAAAGCTTTTCCATCTGTCATTGAAGAATCCAATTATGCAGTTTCGTTTGAAGTAATTCAAATTAAATTCGAGGCATCGCAACCGTGTATATGAGGAGAGAGTATCCGGCAAAAGGGTTTTCAAATGGGTTAAAATATCCAATATTGCCTTCGGAAACAGGGTTGTAATTACCAATGATCATCTGTTCCATGCATCTGAAATTAGATACATTGTATTTTAATTACACGGGCTTTAGGCCAATTTATAAAAGCGCATTACTTAATTGTGTTCTTAAAGAGATGCTTTTGATCTTTTAAATTGAACTTATTTTCAAAGCAAATTATTTTTTTGGTTAGTTTTCTTTAGCCAAACATGAGATCTATATACATATCCTTAATCTGAAAGAACGCGAAGAAAAACTCATTTGTTTAGAAGTAACTTTTGTAAATAATTAGCAATACTTTTTCCTTTTCCCTACAAATGCCTCGTATACTAAACAAACATTAAATTCTACAATTTCATATTTAGCTGAACGCATTAAGGACTACGCCTATCAGCTGGATGGTGACAGTCCTCTTCTTTCAGATAATGAAGTGACCTTCGGGACCCTTGTAAGGCCGTAGAACCCCTCTGTCACATGAATTTTGACATTATGGATGAGGTTAAACAACCCAAGACATTATTATTATTGAGCACATTAATATTCGTGATATTATATATATATATATATATATATATATTATTATATATATATATACAGGGTGGGCCGTAAGTTTCCATACATAGGAAAAATTAAACGTTTGTTTTTATGTTTCAGATACCCTAAGAATATGCGTGTAAGATCTTGTTTACTGATGAAGCAAATGTTTACGTCAATGGAGAGGTTAATCGGCAAAACATACGTTATTGGAGTAATGCTAACCCTAACTGGCTGAGTCCGACGAAGATGCAAGGTGCCGGTAAAGTGATGGTGTGGGCCGGGATATGGGGTGACAGAATTATTGGACCAATTTTTGTCAGTGGAAATCTTAATGCCGAAAGAAGGTATCTTAACATGTTGCAAGAAGAGATTTTCCCATCCCTGCTAAACGAGGAAGGTAACTTCCCAGTTTACTTCCAGCAAGATGGAGCTCCACCTCATTATGGTCTTCACGTGCGTCGGTATTTGGATCAGCAGTTTCCAGATGCTTGGATTGGTCGGCGTGGTCCTGTGGAGTGGCCTCCCAGATCCCCAGATCTCACCCCCCTTGATTTCTATCTTTGGGGGCACTTGAAGGCCATGGTGTATCAGGAAAAGATACGAGACATAAATCATCTAAAGGAACGTATCACCAACGCCATTACAAGCATAACGTCAACTGTGCTAATGCGTGTTCATCAACAGTGGGGAACACGTATTGAAATGTGTTTTCAAAACAATGGCAACCATGTAGAGCATATTATATAAATAAAAATGGTTGTCCATAAAAAAATGTTTATTTTTCCTATGTATGGAAACTTACGGCCCACCCTGTATATCGGTATTTACGAAACAATTTAAAGGATGTCTTCATTATACAATTACAAATACAATTATAAACACATAATTATCCTATATGAATTGCTGTATTTCTCTTTATAGCTATTCATTAAGCAAATTACTTACCTCTGACGTTAAATAAACACTAAGTAAATTCTCTGATATTTGGAAAATTATATATCACAAATTTATATATATATATAGGTTCACTCTAAAAACATTCATGGAATCAACATTTTTCAAACAATCAGTATGAAACTTATACACATAAAAGATATAAAACATCTACCTGTAAACAAATTTCAGTTCGAAGCTATCAAAAATAACGATTTATTAAATATTTCTCTAATAATACTACAACTGATGCTCGACAAACTAATCAAGAATCTTTTATTTCCATTTTCACTTTTGTAAATTCTAATATACGATTTATTTTTTACAGGGTTATAAAATGTAGTGAATATGCCATTTTCAGAGGAAGATAAGCTTGTAATTAAAAGCATTATAGACTAGAAAAGGGATAAAGACGAACGAAACTACTCTCCGAATTCCCCAACAAAGGATGGACTCTTGGTGGTTTGGGAAAGCTTCTAAAGGAAATTGACGAGACTTGGGATATCAAAAGAAGAGAGGGAAGTGGGCGACCAAAAACTGTTCGCATACAAGACAATATTGACGACGTCGAAGAACGTATATTAAGTCAGGAAAACCAGCCAGGAACCCATATGACACCAGCTCGCATATCAAAAGAGTTACAATTATCAGAAACTAGTGTGAGACGCATAATTAAACAAGATCTTCAACTAAAATCTTTCAAAAGCGTGCACGAGCAAAAGATTACTCAAACTGATGAGCAGAAACGAATTCAAAGATCAAAAGAAATCTTACGGCGAGTAACATGTGATGAACTTTCAAAGGCTTTATTCACTGATGAAAAGAGATTCACTGTGGAGCCACCTCGGAACAGTCAAAATGACTTTCTGAAACCAGAAGTTATTTCTCAGCTAGTGTCATGGTGTCAGTTAGCATATCAAAGTTAGGAAAAACATCCATTCGTTTTATTGAGCCTAGTGTAAAAGTCAATGCCGAGTACTATCGAAATACTCTGCTGCGAAACATGCTTCCCGAAATGCAAAATCTGGCCAACGGTGGTTATTATCTTTTTCAGCAAGACGGAGCAACGCGCCATACAGCAATAGCAACTGTGGAATACTTAAAAAATAATGTCCCAAAATTGGCCACCTAACAGTCCTGACTTGAACCCTGTTGACTATGGAATCTGAGAAAATTTAGCACAGAGTTTACAGGAGCAGGGTGAGAAATGTCGATCACTTGCGTCAGCTTCTTGTGGAGAAGTGGGAAGAGATACCATCGGAGCAGATCGATCGAACCATTGATGAATTTCGTCCAAGATTGAAGAAAATTGTTGAAACAGAAGGGAAACACAATGAACAATTTTTTTAATAGGAATTTCAAAAGAGTAAAATGTTAATTTGATTTCTTTTGTAAACTTAGGACTGTTTCAAAATTTAAAATCCTTTTTTATTTTATGTTTTTTTTTAATGGAGGCATTTCTTATATTTTATAAATCTTATGATGTATTTTATAACTAAAATAAAAATAAAAATTTTATTACCAAAGTTTTACCGCCTTTGTGGACTCCCAGAATTCAAAACTGGAGCAATGTTCACCAACAAAATTTGTTGAACATAAGCAATCCTTATTAAATCATTAATTTTGAATATAATAATCTGAAAATTGGTGAACAATGTACATACATATATACTGTTTACGTAGTTTTGCTCTGTATGAGTTTCATTATGAGTGGTTAATAAATGTTGATTTCATGGCTGTTTTTAGAGTAAACCTTTTTTTTGGCAGACGGTGTATATATATATATATATATATATATATATATATATATATATATGGAAATGTTATTAAACTAGTGCATTTTTTAATTCTAGCAGTAGTAGAAAATGGATAGAAAAGCATAAGGCTCTGTCCCCACTCTCCGCTCCTTTCCCACCAGAGGCGGTTACGAAAAAAGGTTGAATAAAATACTTTGACCCTGGAAAAGTAGCCAATGAAATTTTAAGAGAGAGAGGTGAATATATAAACTAGTTTGACAATTATGTTATGCACAAATACAAATCGTACACTAGAGAGCATGGTTGTATAAACTAACATAATAATATAATTTGATTTTATACAAAATATTTACAGCTTTATTTACTTAGGTATCGGGCCAAAATAGACCCCATGGCCCACTCCAGACTAGTCCCAAAAGGATTAGGCAAACTCTCCATGTCTCTACACCCATATAAGCTGGCAAGGTGATGAAATGTTTCTACAGGAAAGTGGTTGAAACAGGACTGAGAAAGGAAATCAGATTTTCCACTCCATGCCCTCACCCTTCACAAGCACCCAGCCACCCAAGAGAAGGAATAGAAAAGGAAAAGTAGGAGAGACGGAAGAAAAGCAACTTTACCGCACCTAAACCGTCTTGCATTTTTCTTTTAATTTTATATTAATTTTTTGTTCATTGGAAATTGTGTATTTCTACAAAATACCTAGTCTATTAACAAGGCAGGCAAATGGCAAAAGTGTGAGCGTGTTTTCTGTAATTGGGCGTCTGCAATATGTATGTGTTTGCCAACTCTTTGAATGTCGCCGGGTTTCAACTTGGGTCTCCCGCCGTGAAAGGTATTTATGCCGCAAGTGATATAGTGAATTGTTTATATTTCGCCGCAGTGTTGTGCCACCACGATAAGAGAGAGAGAGAGAGGTAAATTTGTGCTGCCTTTGGAAGGAAACACAAACTTGCGGTGCATCTTGGTCTTGAAGAATCATGTGTGGAAAAGTGTTTCCACAAGAAAATAAATTTGTTAAAATTTAAAGATATCATTCTGTTTGTATAAATTAAATTATTAATCCTTTAAAAGATATTATTCTGTTCATATAAATTAAAACATGAATCCGTTAAATTTTTAATGTTTGTATAGAGTGCTTCGATGCCCCGCGGATTCTCTGCATCCTTTCTTAACCCTAACGAAAACAGTGTTGTCACGTCTATAATCTTAAACAGAGATTCCTAAATTCTAAATGTTCTTTTCGATTATTATAAATCACATAAAAGAGTTGTGTAAAACTACAATTATATAAATTCTTTTGCTAATATCCAATTATACAAATTCTTTTGTTAATATCATTATTAGAGTAGGATTTTGCAAGTTTAATAATCTTTTGTAACACGTGGCACCATGGGTGTTTCTCCAGGACAAAGGGAAACACCTTGAGTAAGGGAACACGCCTTGAGAGAGTCAGTCTCGCCTCGGCCTTCAGGGAGAGTGAGTGTTTCGCCCTTGGGCCAGCCGGCAGCCGGTTCGGCTGGTCCCCTTAGCTTTTTGATGTAAGCATTTGTTCGTTAACAACTCTCTAAACAAGTGTAGTGAGAAGCAGTTGATTTTCTAATTACTCTGTATTGTAAAAGAAATCCATTGATAGTTTAAAAGTGATTTTTCCCCATTGTGAAATAAAAGACTGACAAAGGAAAACTCGTCATTTTATATCCTTCAACGAGAGAAGTATTCCACTCCCACAACGGACGGAGGGAGGGGACGCCATTGAGCGAAGGTATAAATTGTTTTTCCGTAACTCGCAGTCAGATTAAGTAAGTACGAAAAGAAGAACCGTGGATGTCAGCGGTATAAACTTCCTTGTTTGTACGAGGAAGCGACATACTGAGAACACCTGTAAACGTCGGAGATGGTGTAACGAAGAATAACATCACCATATCCGACACATGCATTAGGACTGATAATAAATGAAGGTTTCTTCAATACAGACTAACGAAAATTGCAATGAATTGAATATGAATATGAATGTTCTTTTGACTAGACTAACACAGAGCATTGTTGCTTTCACTGGTGATGAACCACGTACAAAAGCCTCGTTAGTACTTTGACCCCGTAACTGCTTGGTAATGCTGCTACGAGCTACTCGTACCTCGAAGTGGGCGGAATGGTGCTCTATGTGTAAAGGTGTTTAACTCTTCATACTTCCACTTAAACTATGAATGCATCAATGAATAATATATACATATCGTTAACCTCGTTGCTGTTCTGTGCGTTCGTCTCTCTTCACACGAAGGTCAAGCTGGTGGCCCTGCCTCTAGGTCTGGCTTGGTGGAGGAGCGAGTTGCTTTCTTGCGCTCTCCACCGTACTTACTGAGGTACACCCAGCTCATCTGGTACCGTCCTGAGCCAGGCATCGTCTTCTCTTGAAGACTTCAACTTTGACCCCCGTAACGTTTCTGAGGTCCTTTGGAAGGTGGTTAAAAAGTCTTGGCCCCCTGACAACCAAGCTATTTTCCTTGTCGGGCCTTTAATTTGGGAACACTACACATTCTGACTTTCCTATTTTCCAGCATTGTTTGGATGGTAATTAGGTTTAGTTTGAGGTTAGGTACCATTTTTCGATCATTTTCCATATGTAGATTATGGTGTACCTCTCTCTTCTTCTTTCCGGAATCATTACTGTCCTGTCCCTTCTTTTGAACGTTCTTAGTACCTGTCCCGCGACTCTTTTTGCTTTATTTCTCGCTATCTGATTTTGTATTTCGAATTTCGCGTCATCGGTCATTATTACTCCCAGATCGATCGCTTTCGTGCTTCTCTGAATTTCCTGTCTATCTGGAGAATAATATGCAGTCTGATTAAGTTCCTCTTTTTTACCATGTCTTAAGAGCTGAAATTTCTCGGTGTTAGATGTCATGCTGTTGTCTTCTGACCATTTGTATATTTTGTTCGTGTCCCACTGCAAGGCCTCCACTTCATTTACATCGCTGATTTATATATATATATATATGACGAGGAACAAGCTTGGCCTTGGTGAAATGAGGAATAAACATACAGAACGCCTGAAAGGTTGGAAGAAAAAGTATATATATATATATATATATATATATATATATATATATATATATATATATATATATATAATGAGATCTACGCATGACATGAACCCAAATTTGTGTTCAGCAGAAAGTACATAAAAAAGAAGGATGACACGTGATCATAAAACAGGATGGATTCGTTATGATAATTAGATTTTGAGAAAAAGAGTTCATTGAACTATAGTACAAAAATGGCAGTCATCGTGGCTTCTGTTTTGTTATTTTCAACTAAATCCTTTGATTTAAGTTTGACAGTTCGCATGCGTTAAATAACTTTGTGAAATTACTTTTATTTGTTTAGAGATTGGACGATATATAACGTCTTACCCGTTATACGAATGGAAGAAGATTTATTTAAATTTTTCTTTTACTTTGCTCGTAATGAATGTTGGAAGTGGTTTGGTATTGTTGTTTAACTGTTTAACAGACATTTTATGAATCGCTGTTACGCTTTATTTGATATATGAAAATCTATTATTAACGTTTAGACAATTATTAATTTTTTTTTAACAATAATTTTTGAATTAAATTTTCTCTTAACAGGTATGTAGTATAATCTTAATGATGGCTCATAGTTAAAGTTAAAGGGAGTAATATATGTTTCTATATGGAGATGGAGATGCAACTTTACGAAGTTATCTCTTTAACTAGATGAGTCTTTCTCCACCTCGATACATATAAATTTACATTATTCCCCATATGTACTATGGTGAAGCTTACATTATAGTCATTTCACGCTCGCATCAAAGCCAACCTATATCTAGTCAAACCACGTGTATGCAAAATTTCAAAATCTTTTGAGGTCGAGGGAAAACTAGCGAGAACATAAACTGACAAAAATACTACAGCCCTCAAAATTTTAACCTTCGCATTCGAAGCCAGTGGGTCAAAAACTGTGAAGTTGCACTAAAAAATCTAAGTGGCTCGTGGAGCTTAAAGTAAATGTTAAGGTCTCCTTGGCTCAAAGATTTATGTTCAGAATCTTTTGTGTAAAATTATTTACATGTTGTAATGCGAACGTGAACAGACTAGATACTGGTAGGCTTTGCTTGCATTGTATAATGTGTGTGAATTACTTTAAACTTTAGCCACTTAACTTCAAGTACCGCCCAACAAATTTTGACTGCTTGGCTTCGGGTGTGAAGCCTAAAATCATGGACGTATATAGGTAGACTGGATGCTGCCTTCTTTAAACAGCTATTCGGTGGCCTGTTTTTGCCTCCACGTCCAGGCTGTAACAAACCCACAGAACTTTCCGACATGGTAACTGACATTAACTGTCCGAGAAAAAGTAAATGTGTCTATACAGTGACGTCATTCTCGACATGCTCAGAATCTTCGAAAGAAGGGACAAAAATGTAATATTTCCTTTGCTGTAAACACAGATCGTACCAAAATTGGAATATCGTTCAGTGTTAACGTCTTAACTTTACTTACTTCACTTGAGTTTGAACACTTTTCAGGAATTTTAAAACAGAATTGAGAATGACGTCACACTATCGACACATTTATTTTTTCTAGGACAGTTCGTAATAGGTAATGTGTCGGAAAGGTTTGCGAGTCTGTTACAGTCTGGACGCAGGGTCTGAACTTCCACAGTTAAGGTTTCAGTAGCAGGTCTACTCTATATATGTCTGTGCGCAAAATACTGATGGTTAAGGTCAGTGATGTAGTCGAGACCACCAAGTCCGAGACTGAGACCGAGACCGAGACCTGATCCTGTGAGACCAAGATCGAGATCGAGATCTACCTTCCGAGATCGAGACCCTTAAAATTCGAGACCGAGATCGAGATCGAGACCAAGCTCATGCCCTTTCAATTTGTTTCACACTACTATGGAAATTAGACTATGTTAAGTATATTAATAAACTAATAACTACTTTCTCAGATGTAGTGTGTTGAATGCAAAAAGTGTAGCCTATAAATTAACAAATGAATATATATATATATATATATATATATATATATATATATATATATATATATATACAGGGTGTCCCGTAAGTCTGGACCCATAGGGAAAAATAATAAAATTACAAAATAGTCCAAAAATTATTTATAATATATATATTTTTTTTTTTATTATTATTTTTATTATTTTTTTATTATGATCTTACTCCGCTGGAGTTTTATTTGTGGGGCCACTTGAAAGCCAAAGTGTACGAGGTCAAACTTCAGAACATTTTCCACCTTAAAGCACGCATTTTGGAGGCGTGTCAAGAAATTTCTGCGACTGTGATTCAGAAAGTGCTGTCGCAGTGGGAGATTGCGTCTTCACTATGTGTGCGACACAACGGCGGACACTTTGAACAGATTATGTAATAAATTTTTGGACTATTTTGTAATTTTATTATTTTTCCCTATGGGTCCAGACTTACGGGACACCCTGTATATATATATATATATATATATACATACGTACTTTTTATTTATTTACTTCTTTTATATCTGTTACAGAAGGTTTAATGAACGTACCCACTACCCAGTTTGACTTTTGCATTTATTTAAAGCATGATAGGTGCTCATTACACTTAAGGAACATCAGCATGCTCAGAAGTTCTGCTGAAGTTCGACTTCTGTGGGGCCTCATTATTATGCCTCCATGGCTAAATACACGCTTAATTGGAGCACTAGAGGCAAGCACTGTTAAAACAGTCATGGCAATTTTGGCCAGTGATGGGAATTTATCCCTTTTCTGGTGCCAAAACTTTATTGGAGAGCAGTTGTCTAAAATATGAGATTCATCGATCTCTAAGAGGTACCGTCGCAACTGTTCCCTGCGGTTCAAAATCTTCCCAGTTTTAACGTTCTTCTGCTTGGACCGATAGCTTTGATATTTTGCCATTAGTCTCGGAACTTTGGTTTTGACTCTGTTTTATTTCGTCATCGCTGCTGTGAGAATGAACGCTGTCTCTCTGTATCTGCTCATTCTCCGTGCTTGAGTTTCCTGTATAGCATTTTTCCAACACCATTTCTACGAAAAATAAATTGACATATCGGTATTATAAACAGAGGCATAGCAATTAGCATAAGGTCTAAATAATATATATATATGACATTAATTCAACATCCACTCAAAACAAGGTGACTGATTAGTGAATACCTAGAGTCCCTTACTTTCACAAACTTTCATAAACATTCTGAATTGTGTCTGTTCAACCAAGCCACCATCATGAGTATGCCAATAACATGTATTTTTCATTACAGTCTCGAGAGGTCTCGAAAGGTCTCGGGGAGAAAAACCGAGACCGCGTCTGTCGAGACCGAGATCGAGACCGAGATCTAAATGGCGGAGACCGAGATCGAGATCTACAAATTGGGTCTCGAGATCGGTCTCGAGACCGAGACCGATCTCGAGACCTACATCACTGGTTAAGGTATTTTGTAAAGTTACTGACCGGCTCACTTTCAAAGGATATCACAAAAATGTATAAGTTAAATTTCCTAGAACCATGTTCGGACTATGTAAATTTGTAGACTTTGACAATATGCAGTACATTTATGCTTATAAATTTCTATTTACACCTTTCACAATTTATATATATATATATATATATATATATATATATATATATATAGTAATAAATGATGCCCAAATTGGTCGAACATTTGTGCAAATTTTCATCCGTAACCATTTCTTACCTAGCAGGTCGAACAAGTTATATATTTTATATTTTCGAAACGTTTAATCACTTTCTCTTGTATTAAAGTAGAAGGGGAGCGAGGGTTTCTATAAGAAAGTTTAGAGAAATCGGGGGTCTTTTCCGTTTGGGGGCTAGCAGCGAATTTTAATGAAAATCGGTATACTAATGTGATTTTGGTCACTGATTTCAAAAAGAACTTTCTTTTTTTGGAGAAATGAAAAACAAACATGTTAGAGCACTTTAAATAATTAATATGTGTTTTAACTAGCTTAAACTAGTTGCAGAGGATTGTGTTAAATTTAGCCAGAGTCACAAACTGCTACTGTTTATGAAAAAATGCTCTAAGTGTGGGAAAGTGTGTTCCTTTGATAAAAATACCCCGTTCTTTCGTTGCCAAAAGCGTCGGTCAAACGATAAAAAATGCAACTTTACGAAGAATACGTTTTCTGAAGGATCCCGGCAGATCTGTAAAAGTAGCAGAAAAAAATCAAGAATGAATGCCTGGTTAGGTCAATTGAATGCCTGGTTAGGTCAATTGAATGCCAGGTTAGGTCAATTGAATACCCAGTTAGGTCAACTGTACGCCCTTGACGATTGGTTAGGTTAAGTCATGATATTTTCGTTAAAAACACATTAATTATTTAAAGTGCTCTAACATGTTTGTTTTTCATTTCTCCAAAAAAAGAAGGTTATTTTTGAAATCAGTGACTAAAACTCTATTAGTATACTGATTTTCATTAAAATTCGCTGCTAGCCCCCAAACGGAAAAGATCCGAAAGCAGTTTATTTTAGTACCATATACAATGATTATTTTTTCAAATTTCATATACGTCATGATTTTAATTCTAAAACCTCAGTTAAATAAATCCTTTCTGCTTTCTCAGCCTTTATATACCCTCTGATTTCTTTTATGTTAGGACACGTTAACCTAACCTAACTTAACCTAACGTAACGCAACCTAACCTCAAAAAAGTAGGTTGTACAAAAAAATCTGACTTATTTATAAAATTGAACTTAATTTAAAAAATGTGGCTTACTATTATTGGCGCTATTTTGGGATATAGACACACACACACAAATATATATATATATATATATATATTATATATATATATATATATATATAATATATATATATCCTATTTGCATATTGACTGCATCGCCACTCGTTGACGAAGTTCTATTCAATTTATATTCATGCTTCTATTTGAATACTGCGTGAAGATGCATCTAATCCTTGCTAATAAATAAACAGAGGTTTTGCCTGTTAAAAATTCAGGATATTTGAATTGATGATGAAGTACACAGAATTGCTACAGACGTCATATATACATAGGATATAATATTATAAACGTGCACAACTTTACCACATCCAAAACCATCTATGTTCAAATCGCTCCGGAAGCGTTTTTTTTCTCGTAAAACCATTACAACTCTCCTGATGAGCAAAAACCTGAACGTCTGTGATAAATTGTTGACCGGATCAAGTTCTCTGAGAAATCATAATGGTACTGGGCGAATCTCGTCTTTATACTTAACAAACCTGGTCCCTTAAGATATTTTTTTGTATATCTGCAATTTTTTTTATGCAGGAACTCGGGGCCAATGACGAACGCCCGCAGTCCCCCACATCATTGTACTGAAAACAAAATATTGACTAGAATCTAGCGAAGGCATGGAAGCAGGTTCTTTAGCCACAATAGTGCGAATGAACGATTAAATCGTAGACGAGCCCAGGGCTTTTAACGGAACTCTTCAACCATTTCAGTATGTTCGAGTAAAATGTATATAAAACTTTTCACCCTCAATCTAGCGATGGGGGCTATTTAACCTCCTTCGCAACATCTAAGGTCACGTGACGGAGGGGTCTACAGCTTTACGTGGGATTCAAACCACAGGTTGCTACATAATATGGACGCGGATGACGGTCTTACTGCTCTCCAAACCCAATGTCGCTTAACTTCGATGATTGACGGGAATCGGTGTTACGTCACTGTCCACAACGTAGTCCGACTTGATGCCCCCTATAATAATAACGTTTGGGGTTGTTAACCTCCTTTCTATACCTGCAAAGGTCGCGTAACGAGGAGACGTACAGCTTTATTGGGACCCGAACCATCTACAGGTCGCTACATTATCTGAACGCAGAAGACAGTCACCCCTCAAAATTCAGACCCAACGACGCTTAACCCCACTAATCGAACAGAAAGTGGTGTTGCGTTCTACGCAACACGTATCCACACTGAGTTATACGTACAGTATAAATTATGTGTGTTTCTGTGTTTTAGTGTATAGTATGACAAAGAAAGTACTAAAACCAATGTAATATTAACGGGTGGTGCTTTTTGAGTGCTAATATGAAGTGTCACAGTGCAGAAAGTTAATTCTGGCGGACGTGGATCTTCCTGTCAGCGGAAATAATAATAATAATAATAATAATAATATTATTATTATTATTATTACAATCAGTCTACTTGTACAGTTAGGATGAGAATCCACTTATAGAAATCTTTAAGAAAAAGAATTAAGAAAGTAGTTTATGATTGTAGATTAACTTCATTGTGGAAGAAAAATCATTTATTACGTAATTCTTCCATATTTTTGCTTATATATTTACGAGGCTCAATCCTCGTATCGAATCTTTAACCAAAACATAATTTAACTCTCATAGCCATGCGCTCGTGGCATTTATCTATGAATTCATGATATAAGATTGTAAGTCACGCTATCCTGCCTGATTCTTTTAATTTGCGTCTCGATCAGTTAGGCCCTGCAGGGATTCCCAAAGTGGTCTGTACAGACCCCCAGGGGTCTGTAGGAAGCTTCCAGGGGGTCTCTAAGCTTTTGGAAAAATAGTAACATTAACTGTATTGAAATAAATTTCCATTTCACACTAGACATTCGGTGTGTTTATTAAACTGGTTTAATGAGCGTAGAATGTTTAATTTTACATTAATTTAAAAGCTATCTATGTTTATGAAATATACTATAGTTTGTAACTGAATTCCTAATTTTTTTTGTGGGGGGTCTATGTCCGTACGGAATTAATATTTAGGGGTCCTTGGTGGTAAAAGTTTGGGAACCCCTGTTAGGGTATCGCTCGGCAATGCCGAAACTCCTCTGAGTCGTAAGATCGAACTCCAGTGCTGCCCAGAGCTGGGCGGTTGTCTTTTCTGTATCTTACATTCGGCGAGGCGGCGGGCCGGCCATCCACCCACTTTTAATTGACTCTGACTAAGGTAGCCCCGGTTCGGCCCTAACCCCGACTTCCTGGGGATATGGGACATTGAATGTTACCTTTTATAAAGATGATATTCTAAGTTAGAACTTGTTTGGTATCAGCAGATGATCAATCCTGAGTTTAAATTTAATAATTTAAATTTGGTACCCGCCTATTTAAATAACAAAATACTCTCAATTATAAACATAGAAAGTATTAATGATCAAATAAATTAAAAAAAAAAAAAAAAAAAAAATTTCTCTATCTGGTATAAGTTTAGGTCTGTTGCCATTTTACTATCAAATGATACATTTTGAAATTTGTTATATACTGTACAAGCCAGTGTGTAACACTGATTCCCCAGAAATGAAACAAAAACACTGAGGTCGGAGGTTCGATTCTCGATGATATTAGTAATACCAATGCAGAGGTTAGAGCAGGGGTCACCAACCTGGGCGGTAGCGCCCACTAGTGGGCTCACATTAAAGGTAATTAAACATTTATTTCATTATTTATTTTATCGATTATGTTCATTTATTCTTTTTGATCTAAGGTGGGCGATAAGCTTTTTTAATTTTCAAAAAATCGTAAAAGTGGGCGGTGAACAAAAAAAAAGGTTGGTGACCCCTGGGTTAGAGCAATGGGCCGTATTAGTGGTTTGAGCGCCGTGCCAGTTGCTGGCCCTACTGAATGAGCACAGTCGCGGAACAAGTTTGTAAGAAGTTTTATTACATTTTTACTACATTATGAGAAGGAAACTGTTCACACAAACTCTCTTCCGCGACTGTACATGTCTACATGATTCCCATATCGCATAATCTTAAAGCAACAGATTAAGCAATAGGTATCTAAGATCTCTGACTGAATGGGCAAATTAGGATTGGCCCAAGCCTAATTTTTATTCAACAAAGAGAGAAATTATGTATTATAAGTATACAGTGTGAGTCACGACGAGATGTCATAACTTCGGGAGCTTATGGCTGAGTTCATTCCCAGTCAAAAACTTCATATGAACATAGGTCGGTTTCTTAACGGTTATGGAGCTATGGATGTTTGAATGAATTTCAAGCATGCGCATGCGTGACCTTGAACTGAATTGACAGTTACTTACCAAACCGAACTACGCAGTGGAATGCTGCGTTTCACAGCGTGCAGTTAATGTTTTGTGCGTTCAGTATGCCTTTTACGTTTTCAGATGCCGAATATGCCGATATGGTGTATGTTTACAGATTTGCGATAGAAATACTACTGCCGCTGTCGCTGAATAACAGCGACGTTTCCCAAATCGAAGAATTCCGGATCGACGAGTGTTTAGCAACGTTTTTCGGAGATTGCGAGAGAGCGGTTCATTTCCTAGCTTACTGTTTTATCTGAGCGTCCGGTACAACAAGATGTGGCTGAACAAGAAAACATTATTCAGATGGTACAGCGGAGTCCTCATGTTAGTACGCGAAGGATTTCCACACGTCTTAGAGTTCCTCAAACGAGAGTATGTACAGTAGAACGTTACACGAAGAAGGCATGTATCTATACCACGTACAGCGGTTTCAGCACCTCCAACCTGGGGATCGTGCCCTGGAATTTTGTAATTGGCTCAGTGCCGATCGACAATTCCATCGATACGTCTTGTTCTGTGATGAGGCTCAATTTACCCGCCACGGTGTCAACAGCACTCGCAATTCACATGTGTCGTCAGAAATGAATCCTCATGCTATTGTTGAAAGTAATTTTCAACATCCATTCAGTGTCAATGTGTGGTGTGGTATTCTCTACGGTCAGCTGATTGGTCCGTTTATCTTCGAAGGTGGTCTTACAGGTGACATTTATCTACGATTTCTGCAAGATGAACTGCCGCCGCTGTTAGGAGATGTACCTTTGGCAACACGATTGTGTACTTCCAACAAGACGGGAATCCTAACCGATTTCATGAAAAAGAAAATGAGGAGAAACGGATAAGAGTAAGAGGGATGTATATAATATAGCGGTTCTCAACCTTTTAATGTGTGGAACCCATTTTCAGAATGAATCCAAAGTCGGCGACCCACCATCCAAATTCCAACATAACTTTGGTAAATCAAAGGAAAAGTACTTTCACTGTGATTAAAGTTTAAAACTTTATATATATTTAGCATTCGCAATTAATTACAAATAAAATAAACAAATACGTATTTACGTTTTTATATGCATATTAATATTTTATGCGGAAAATATAATTTTTAGTAATGTATGTCCCGGTGACCTGAATGACAATTTCTCAGCGACCATTAATATACGAAGGGTTCACAAAAGTAAATAGACACTTTTGGATTTTCTACAGTTTATGATTTGCTAATAAAAATCGGTAAATAAAAACAGATTTATTGAATGAATATATTTAGAATCGTGTTGCTTTTCCCTTTGCATTATGCAAAGGTGACACACGTTCTGGCAATCCACTGATGAGCTTTGCCATTTGTTCTTGAGGATAATCATCGCGATGTCTATTTGTAGAATGAACGAAAGGCACGATCTAATATTTAATTTAAATTTGAACTAAAACATATATTTTAAGAATAACGAGGCATAATATTAATTACTTTCCCACAAAGACTTAATCGCATTAGCTAAGTCAATTCGGAGACTTAACATCATGATAGCTTATCAGACAAACGAAGATAAAGAAGGAAACCTCGAAAACCATGAGGAGAACGTAATAAAAAATGAGCGAATGAGTAAACTTTCCAATTTTATTTTTGAATTTTGTCGTTCATTCGGATAATTACATACTGTGTTGGTCATACAAATGTTTTATTAAAACGAGTTGAAAATGTCATAATTTGTCTCGGATATGAACCTACTCTTTGAATGTTAAGTGGTTTTGGCTAATATGAGGCAGGAAACAAATCTTACAACACGGTTAGGAGAGGATGTCGGTTTTAAAAGCCAGTTTGTGGATTGTTTAAGGATCTACAGTAAATAGTAATTTAAAATCATGGTTTCTAATATATATCACTGCAGAGCTGGGCATTTGCGGCATATTTTGCGGTACTGCGGTACTTGCGGTACCACCGCACTACCACCCCGGGCCCCCATAACGCAGTACCGCAAAGGATCGCTGAAAGTACCGCAGTACCGCTACCGCATTCAAATTTCCGCGTACCGGTTTGGTACCGGTTTGGTAGTGCAGCAGTACCGCAGTACCGCAATATGCCGCAAGTGCCCAGCTCTGTAATAATAATATATGTCATGTGTGTGTGTGTGTGTGTTGTTCTCTTAGGGTGGCAGTGTTTTCGATCAATGTGATATCTGCATCAGGTTTCCAAGATCGTTTTACGATGAAATAGGACGAAAAATAGTTTTCAGCGCAACGGAATTGAAGTTCTTAAATTAGTTCTTTAATTCACAGTTGTTTTTTATTTTCACTTTTCATTTCTTTTGATTAATTCAGTTACTGTATTTACGTTTGCTCTTGTTTTCACCTTTAAGCCTTCAATATCAAATCCGACTCAAATAATTGAAAAGGTGGAAGGTAATTGACTCAAAGTTTGGTGCTCTTCCAATACGTGCTCTACCGTAAAATGTACATTCCAATATGTGCTAACTAACGAAAATATCACGACCTAACCTAACCAATCGTTAGGTCAATTGTACGCCCTTGACGATTGGTTAGGTTAGGTCGTGATATTTTCGTTAGTTAGCACATATTGGAATGTACATTTTACGGTAGCACGTATTGGAAGAGCACCCAAAGTTTTAAGTTTTAATTAAGCTTATTTGCACGAATATTTGAAACCTTATATAAAGCTCCAATGCGTAGCGAACAAATTATTCGTTATTCTTGGTAATTATTCTACCTTTCATGGGAACATGACAGTACAAGAGAATTCAATTACAGAAGTTCCTCTGAGGATATTTACAAATTGTTACAAAGACCTACTGACGTTTGTAACAATTCTTACAAAGTTTTTGATGACAGTTTATTCATAAAATTATAATTTGCCTGAAGCAAGTGTAGTTTACGTCCCCCTGACGCAAAAGGGGACACAAACTGCACTAGGTCAAAGTTGGGGAACGTAAACTACACTAGGATCTTTAGGAGACAGTTTTTAAATGAATCCATCAAACAAAACGTTAAAACTAACGAAAATATTACGACTTAACCTAACCAATCTCAATATATACACACACACACACACACATATATATATATATATATATATATATATATTATATAATATACAGGGTGTCTGGGCTTAAATTACAATAAAATACATTTATAATGTTTTATTTTATTGCCATTTAAGCCCGCACACCGTATGTATATATAAATTGACGATTGGTTAGGTTAAGTTGTAATATTTTCGTTAGTTTTAACGTTTTATTTGATTAGGTATATGCGGACAAAGTTGGGGGATGCAAACTACACTAGGATAATGTAGGGGAACGTAAACTACACTAGGATAATGTAGGGAAACGTAAACTACACTAGGCACCACAGGGGGACGTAAACTGCACTTGCTCCTAGTGTTTTAATTGTATTTGTGGAAAAGAAATATAATTTTGTGGATCACTTGAAGATCAGGGCCCCCAGCCTTCTTTAGTTAGCCTTATAAGGCTAATTAACGAAACTATCACGACCTAACCTAACCAATCGTTAGGTCAACTGTACGCTCTTGACGACTGGTTAGGTTAGGTCGTGATATTTTCATTAGTTAGCCTTATAAAGCTAACTAAAGGAGGCTGGGGGCCCTGATCTTCAGGTGATCCAATTTTGTTAATAGAAACGAGAATTTCGATAGTTTATGATCTATATTTTCGATATATTTACGAAAGAATAGTTTGTCGTCAAACACAACTCCTAATAATTTCATTTCAGTGACGCGCGACATCAAGTGCAAGTCGACAGTAGTATTGAAATCTGGTATTAATTTCGTTTTTGTGATTAGCAGGAAGTTTGGGATCACCTGAAGACTAAGGTCCCCAGCCTTCTTTAGTTAGCTTTATAAGGCTAACTAACGAAAATATAACGACCTAACCTAACCAATCGTGAAGGGCGTACAGTTGACCTAACGATTGGTTAGGTTAGGTCGCGATATTTTCGTTAGTTAGCCTTATAAGGCTAACTAAAGAAGGCTGAGGGCCCTGATCTTCAGGTGATCCGAAGTTTTTGTTTTTCATTTAAGGATAATTTATTGGCTTTTAGCCAGTTGGATAGTCTTGTAATGTTTCTATTTACTATTTCGTTAACGGATGTGAAATTGCTGTAAGAGTATATCAGAGAGGTGTCATCCGCTTATTGGAAACCTTTCCCTTCATAAGAGTTGTGAAAGTCATTTATATCGATCAGAAATAGTAGGGGGCCCAAAATGCTTCCTTGTGGAGCACCATGTGTGATTTTTAGTTCTGTGGTGATGTTATTATTATGTTTGATGTATTGGCTTCTGTTGTATAGGTATGATTTAAATCAATTTAGAGCAACGTTATTTATGCTATAATGAGATAATTTATAAATAAGTATGTCGTAGAAGATTATATCAAAGACTTTTGATAGGTTCATAAGCAAGAAAATAAGTGGTATTATTTATTGTTATATTCGTGGGAAAACAACTTTGTTCTTTCTAACTATGTAACGTTTCATTGATAAGTTTCCATTGTTTCGTCTTTGTATTCCTCAAATTTATTGTTGTTGTACTCTGATTTTTGGTTTTTTGATTAGGGTATTTGGTTTGTATCTGTAATTGGTGTAAATTCTTTGGAGCATTGTGCCCTTTTTGACGTGTTTATAGGTTAAATGTTTTTGCCGTATAGTTTTTAGGAGAGGTTTACAGTATGTAACCATGGTTTATTTTGCCTTTAATAGGTTGTGTTTTTAGTAGTTACAGGACAAAGCTCGTTGAATGAATCGTATGTCTGAGAACTTAATAATTTTATTATTTATGTCGTCAGCCCCTTCGAGGACTTCGAGCCTATATAATCTATCGAGTCTAATTTCTGCTTCAGACCCTTCTAAATTTTCATTTATTTTTCTGACTTTTATTTTGTACTCGATCTGTCTCCGGAAATTTATGACCCTCATTTAACACTAAGACAGCCGAAATGGTCAGAGATCCCCAGCAGAAGTAGAAGTATGCCGGCTGTATGGTTCAGATGACCTTTACACTATACATGGTCTATTAAGATTGGGTGCTCTTTGGGAGTCGTAACACGTATAGCTCGTGTAATGGCTGGACAGAAGCCACATGCTACCATTCTGTTTATGAGTTTTTTAGGGTCTGTGTTTATTACATTTTAAGAGATCAGAATTGAAGTCGCCCACGAAAATTGCTTTATGCTGTTTCATAATATTATAATTTGAAATAAAGTCAATATTCTCCGAGAAATGGATGAAACCTTCATTTAGAGGCCGCAGATACCGGCGCATGTTTCAATACAGTCGGACATTAATGTAAGATCAGTGATTTGCGTGCATGGAATGCATTTATACACATAAATCGAAACCCCCGACCTCCTCTTTTGCCGTCCTGATATGTCTGAAAACATTTATATCCATCCAAAGGGTTTTTAGTTGTTTTTTTTATGCATGTTTCCGTGGAGACTACGATAGAGAATTGTGTTCCGGTTAATTGCAATTAATTTTGTAGCTCTTCAAAATTAGCAGGTATGTTTCTTATGTTTCATCGTTAGTATCATATACCGATTATTGAAATTTAGATGGTCGAAACCTATGTCATTTATATCGTAATAAACAATCTCGAATACAATATGCGACAGATTAAAAAAATTCATCGTGTTTATCTCATAACAGCTCCAAGAGGCTTGAAAGGTCTTTCAGTTAAGTGTGGGTCGTAGTTAGGAATTCGACCAGGAAGAGAAAGTAATAAAACTTTAGGGAAGCTGAAAGGAAAGGAAAATTTGGGCAGGATGTTACAAAGGAGGTATACAGTAAACAGGGGCGGCGCCACGTTTTTGAATAGGAGGGAACGAGATGAAAAAGGCCACTATATATATATGAAAAATTATTTCACGAAAGTGACACGTGAAAAATATTTATGATGAATAAAACCACGAAGGGAAAAGAAACACAAAGGGGTGCTCAAGCGCTTTCGTCTAATGACATCCTCAGGAACACTGAGTGTTCCTGAGGATGTCATTAGACGAAAGCGCTTCAGCACCCCTTTGTGTTTCTTTTCCCTTCGTGGTTTTATTCATATATATATATATATTATATATATATATATATATATATATATATAATTATATATATATATATATATACAGGGCGTCCCAAAAAAATGTATACACACTTTAAATAATTATAAAGGCAGTGTTTATTAAAATACATTTCATTTTCAAAATGTAATAGAATCTACAGACATTATTTAATTGTTTTGTTAACGCCTGTTTTCAAACTGACGTCCGTTCTGGTCCAGGCACTGCTGATAACGCGAAGCAATGGAATCGCAAACATCACGAAACATTTCGTTTGGTATTTGTGTGCATTCTCGTTCAATGGCTGCTCTCAATTCAGCGACTGTTGCAGGTTTTATAGCGTAGACTTTGTCTTTTAAGTATCCCCATAAAAGAAAGTCTAGTGGTGTGAGGTCTGGTGAACGCGGAGGGTATTCTACGAAACCTCTTCGTCCAATCCACATCCACATCGTGCCAAGTACCACTCGCAATACTCCACTCTTCGGTCCGGATCATCTTCATTAATAGCATGGACTGATCTTGGAATGTAACTTTTCCATTGACAGCGCTTCAAAATGCGTTGGACAGACGATTCTGAAATTCCTACCTCACGACTCGCTTGCCGCATAGATTTTCTTGGATTTTGGTGATACGTTTCCAGTACTCTTTCTTGCTTTGTGGGGCTTGTCGATGTCCGTGGTCTTCCGGAACGCTTCTTGTGGACATTCTGAACAGTTCCATCGGCTTCAAACTTATCTCTAATTCGAGTGATGGTAAGTCGCGTTGGTGGATCTGTTTGAAACTCCCTCCTAAACTGTCTTTGCACTTCAACTGCGTTTTCACACTTCTAGTAGCATTTTAGAATGAATTTCCTTTGTTCAAAGCTTAGTCTGACTGCCATTATTAATTCTAATGGGTTTAACTTGGAAAGAAAGAAACATCAATTGAGCTATCAGCTGTTAAAGTGTGTATACATTTTTTTGGGACGCCCTATATATATATATATATATATATATATATATATATATATATGGGATAGAACTCAGAATGGTCCCCTCAGATCTTTTATGCTACACACAAACCGTGCATGGAACAAGGAACTCTTCTGGGAAAATTAAATCCACTACAGCCCAAATAAGTAATGGTAAATGACAAACACTACAGTTTTTTTCATAATGTTAACCCGACGTGGGCAGCGGGTCACACGCAAAGCGGTCCCAAAATATAGCTTCCCTCACGAGCTATCTGCAAAGCAGATAGGATTCAGTTTTGGGACAGGGTCTAAGGTTTAAAGCAGCCTAGCCCCACTATATTTAGAACCTCACTATAAGCAAAAAACTCGTTACATTCACGTCGGATTGAATACATCAAAGAAAAAGGGGGTAACTATTGTATTTTTAGCCAAAAACCAGAACTTAAACCTCAACTGGCAAAATCGGACGTTCACTTTTCAAGACACTTAACATGTCCATTTCATGATGGGATAGAACTCTGGATTGGTCCCCTGAGATATTTTATGATACACACAGACTGTGCATGGAACAAGGAATTCTTCTGGGAAAATTAAATCCATTATAGTCCGAATAAGTAATGGTAAATGACAAATACTATAGTTTTTCTTTTTCATGTTGTTAGCGCGACGTGGACAACGGGTCACTCGCAAATAGTTACCCCCTTTTTCTTTGATGTATTCAATTCGAAGTGAATGCAACGGCGACAGGAGACAACAACAAAGAAAATGTAATCGCCACTTTTCAAGTCGATCCACCAACTTCAACGAGAAAATTCGCACAGGAATTGGGTATTTTAAAATTTTCAGTAGCAAAAATATTGAAATCACAGGGGTACCACGATCACAAACCCATTTACCTTCAGCTTATATACGATGATTATTGTGATAGACGGCTGCAGTGTGCTGAAACAATAAGACAAAAATTCATCAGTGATCCAGATTTCCTTTGAAAGATCAAATTTTCAGATGAATGTGTCTTTCGTTTAACGAGAAAAGGAAACAAGCACAATGTCCACTGCTGAGCCAAAATACGATTGGGTAAACCCGTTAAAACGGCTACACTAACAATTTGGGAGTACATTGGTTATTCAGGACTCATTTCCTTTGACATATCGAGAGATACGATGGATGGAAAACGCTATTGCCAGGTATTGAGAGAGATAGTTTCGCCACAGTTTACTAATTGTGTTGGCAGGAATTGGCTTTATCAACATGATGGAGGGCCGCCACATTACTCTGCAGCTGCCTGTGAGATTCTCTGGATACGAACCTTCAAGGAAGAGGGTCGGGCGGCGAGATCCCATCGAATGGCCAGCCAGATCACCTGATTTAACCGGATGTGATTTCTGGCTTTGGGCTTATTTGCGTGACAAACTGTACAGTCCTGGTTTCATCTATCGAAATGTGAATGCCATTGGCCACAGAATAGAATCAATAGATGAAAAACTGATTAAGATCGCACTCGATATGCTCAGAAGGACAATGAAGAGTTTCAGAGAGAGAATCCTCAAATGTATCATATCGGATGAAGAACTCTTTTAAGATTAAATTACAGTTTAACAAAATATTTGTCTGAATAAAATTCTTATAGACGTTTTGTTCGATTTATTTCAGCATTTGAACACTTATCTGTACAATGTTGTTAAATATATAGTTTTATGTATAAAATCCTTGAAAACCTTTCTCCCACATTGGATATAAATATATATAAGTTTTATATTGCGCGTTCGTCCCAGCACGAATTGGTGAGTGATGGGGATGAAACTATAAATAATCATCACTAATTAGATGGAAAAACAGGGGGACTATCCTCGCTCTTTGAGAATAGGGGACACGTTCTCCCCGTCCCCTTCCATGGCGCCTCCCCTGAGAGTAAGGCGCTTTTCTGTTTGGGAATCATATATTGATTGGGGTCTTCCGACAGTAGCATGAGCAAATGAAAATGATAGTATCATATAATAATAATAGTCTAAGTAATAACAATAATAGTAATAATAATAGGTAACTAATAAGAAATGATAGATGGTAATAATAATAATAAAATAATAAATAAAAAGAGTAATGATAAATATAAGTAATAATGATAATAAGGAACAAAATTGACAAGTTGCATCAGACAGGCTCAGTTACAGTTTATGGTACGTTTTTAGTAAATCATTGGGATGGCGGTGAATTTGATCAGATAGAAAACTAAAAACATTTGGAAGCTCATCAGCCAAATTCAGTTACAGTTTATGGTGAGCCAACTATAAAATTTCAGTAAGTAGGACGACAGCAAATCCATGATAATAGCAATAAATATAACAACCATAGCCACAATAGCGGAAATAAAAGTAATATAATATATTCGTGTTATTATCTTCACTATTTTTGAATAATTAACTAATTAATATCATCAGTCAGTCAGTCAATATTAACCAATTAATAATAAAAGATACTCGTATTATTATTATTATTAGAAATTACTTATTGATTGATTAATATTAATTAACTATTGATATTAACCAAATTAATAATAAAATATACTCGTATATCACTACTCGTACTCACTATTTTTGAATAATTAACTAATTAATATCATCAATCAATCAGTCAATATTAACCAATTAATAATAAAAGATACTCGTATTATTGTTAGAAATTACTTATTAATTGATTAATATTAATTAACTATTCATATTAACCAAATTAATAATAAAATATACTCGTATTCTCATCATCAAATTTTTTTTCATTAAGTTTTATAATACAGCAACTGTAGCAGCAATGGACTAAATAATGATAATAGTAAATACTAAGTGGTTCTTTAAAGGATAGTAATAAATACTAGAATATACTGGAATGATTATTATTAATTATTGTTACTGGGAGATCTGTTAGTGTGGCTCTGTGGATGAGCGTTTGAATTAATGGACAGGGGCTATGAAGTTATTTGGATGAAAATTCCCTTGCATAGAAAATTATTAAAGTTATTATCAGATTTTATTGGAATTTTTACGCCGTTCGGGGATCTCTTTATATACATTGAACGGTAGAAAAATCGGCCTACTTGGAATATCGCGAAAAGCAAAAAACTGGGCAAGCTTCTGTTTAGAAAAGTTTTAAAATTTGAAAATATAGTTTATGAGGCAACCTAATAACGAGACAAAACAACGTCAACTGCGAACACACTAGCTGTAACGAATTTTCGACTTCTTTGAAGAATTCGACAGTCTGACATTCAGTTGCTCTTAGAATGCTAGTGCCACTTTTCTCTTCCACTAGTAGAAGTAGGCATTTGCGTTTAGTAACAGATAGACTTCTAATTCTTTTGGGTTTCAGAATTGGACATTTACAATGGATTTGAGTGCCGTGAATGTCGCAAGAGTCGTCGCCCTAATTGAAGATGGTCGGAGCCAGCGTTACGTCGCCGATGCACTACGAATTCCAAGAACAACGGTTCAACGTGTCTACCAACGTTATGTGGAGACAGGAGGGTACACCCGAAGACCAGGATCTGGAAGATCGTGCTGCACATCTGCCCGTGACGATCGTTTCATCGTCTTGAGTGTTTTGCGAGATCGTCGCTTACTGCCACAAACGTCCGCAATAAGCTGGAAAGGTCTCGAGACGTCAGTGTATCGGAGCGAACCGTTAGAAGCGGACTTATGGAAAGTGGCTTACATGCTAGATGTCCAGCAATGGGCCCGGAATTGCTCCCACACCACAGCAATGCCCGTCTTGCTTTCGCTCGTGAGCATGTCAATTGGACTATGGTCCAATGGGGACAAGTATTGTTCAAGGACGAATCAAGATTTAATCTTCGAACATCCGATGGACGGGAAAGAGTGTGGAGAAGAACGGGAGAAAGATTCGCCCCGTGCACTTTTACGGAGAGGATTGCTTTTGGAGTTCAATTGTTTGGAGGAGTTCAGTTGTTCAATTGGAGAGTTCAACTGTTTTTGCTTTCAACAGGTGTATTTGGCCCTACTAATTACCATAACATTTTTATATTGGGCCTGTTGGAGGTGTTCTTTTCTCTCTCCCAGTTCCTCTGGTTTTTTTCTGGAGGTTTTAGCTCTCTCCTTATGTTCACCAGATTCTTTCTGCCAGAATTCAATTGTTTGGCTGAGGGATCCAACTTGCTCCGTGAGCGTCCGCGTAATCCCATGGAACTCCTCGGTTAAGAAGCCCTTGACGAGCTCGAAGAGCCTACGGTTATTAGTGCTTAACCCTGTTAGCAGTTGCTGCTGTTCATTGGTGCCTTGCATCACGGCAGCACCACTTGTGGGAAAAGGTGGAGAGGGGAGAGTGTGGCACCACCACTTGGGGTCCAGCAGTTGGGTATGTTACTCTGGGTAGGGGAGCTGGCACCTTCGTTAGTGACATATTGGCGAGAGGAGTTTAGGTGTTCGCTCCTACTCTTTGGCGATAGGTCGGTAGACATACGGTTCTTGCTTCCTTTACTTATTTTGATTTTAAATTTACTGTAAGATTTCTTATGAAATTGCTACTATCTTGGTCTGAGACCAAATTATATATATATATATATATATATATATATATATTAGTGATGTAGCGGATGTCATTTTTTTCACATCCGCGGATGCGGATGCGGATGAGGATGTTTGATTTCAACATCCGCGGATGCGGATGCGGATGTCTACATTTTCGTTATTTTTTAGGATATATTCGAGATTTGTTGTGTTTAACGTATATAATAAGTTATTATATAGAGAGAGCTGTAGCTATAATGTAGTATAATTGATTAATTGTACAATAATTGCTGTACTTTTCTCTGAACATAAAAATAATATCAAGCATCTAACTAATATAGAAATCAATTAGTGAATTCGTCTGCAAATAAATTCGTTATATTTTGTTGAGTTTCAGCCACAATTAGAAACCATAATTGGTTACCAGGATGCGGGACGTGAACCCAACTCAAATGCACCCCACCGACCTCTTTCCCCAACCTCCACCCTTATAGAAAGAGATCTTTAATTAGCTTGATAACTATTTATATTAAGTTTAAAGTTTTATTAGGCATATTTATAAATGAGTAATTAAAATAAAGTAAACTAAGATGTTCATTGTTTAATGTTCAAACTTAATTATAGGAAGGTTATGCTTAAGGAACATTAACTTTTCTGCCTTTTCTGCTGCCAGTCTGTTTCTCTTTTCATCATATATTAATCCAGCACTGCTAAATAATCTCTCGCTTGGTACGTTTGTTGGAGGACAGGCTAAATGTTTCCTTGCAAGTTTACTCAAGTATGGATAGATATTCTGCGTATTTTTCCACCAACTAATAGGATTGTCACATGCAGCAGGCGTTTTTCTTGGTGATAGCTCTCGATCATTTTTACTACATCTTTTGACATCGCGTAGGTCTCGTCATTGCTGCTTGACTCAAGAAACTGAGAGACAGATTCTGTGATAGATTTGCTGTTGAAGGTGTTGGTTCTGTCACTGAAACTTTTATTCTTTTGGTGGGTGGCGAAGCGACAGATTCAAGAGATTGAAGCTCTTCAACTGCTTTGCCAAGTGATGATTTAACTCGTTCTAATGTACTAGGTGAAAATAACTTAGCTTTGTAACGTGGATCTAAGTAGGTTGCAAGAGAGTAACTTCATACAAGAACAGCCTCTCGTCTTGTCGCTTGCATCACTTTTGCGCACAATGAACTAGTTCTATTAATATAGTAGAATTTGATAATTTCCGTTTATTAACCCTTTAAGGACTGAAGATGCCAATTGCTAACGTTTCAAATACACGCATTCATAACTTAACCCTACAAAAAATTCAGGGCTTAAAGGGTTAATGACGTTTTATCTCAACGGTCCACATCCGCACGACATCCGCAGTCCAAAGTGCGGATGCGGACGCGGATGCGGATGCGAGAAAATGTGCGGATGCGGATGCGGATGTGACCTACATCACTAATATATATATATATATTATGTAGATCAGGTAATTTAGTTTTACATGTAGATGAGAGACTAATTTGACTAATGTATGGCTTCTTTGTAGCACTATTTTTCTTTTAAACCTTTTCAGATAATCTCCCTTTGGTGGTGCTAGTACTGATACAAATGTCATGGTGTTCTTGAACTTCTGCAGTAGTTTCAGGTACTGTTTTGAAGCGAATTGCAAGAGCAACCTTCCTAATAATGCAAGCCTCTCTAGAAGCTGTCTTCCGACGTCGACCTGATTGTGTACAAAAGGCAAATTCAATTGTTTTTTCAAAATGTTGCAGAATTCTTTGAACAATCCCCTTTCAGATTTTAAACTCGTTTATCTATGGATCGTTGAATTTTCTCACATATATGAGCTCTAACTTTAATACCTAATTCTATATTATATATACGATTTTTTGGTGTTGCAGCTATTCTCATATGACAGCATTAGCAAATAGTTGAGATATACAAATGCTTCGGTAAAGGAAAAAGAAACTTCTATGCGACACTTATGGAACAAACAGAAGTGAAATGGCAAGCCATTTCCAAAGAAACACTTCAAACTTTAGAACAGTCGACGCCTGAAAGATGTAAATCTGGAATCAAGGTTCGCAGTGGACCTACATTGTCCTACAATATACTGAATTTTTCTTCACTAACTACAAGTACATTAAAAACACTTACCTTTGTTATGATTTACAATAAATATATTTAGAAAGCATATTTTAATTTTGTCCACACTTTTTAAGCGGACTGTACGTGCAATTTTATAAGTTACTTCGATGTATTCGCGTATGAAATTATGAAAGGAATTAATTAATTACTGTATAACTACTTTCAGACAAGGATATATTAAGTTCTTGTCGAATTAGTGCGACTTTAAAGTCACTTTGACCTTCGTCGAGGAAGGATGTGTTTTGTTTGCTTGCTGCTTTCTCTCATCTGCAAAGGAACAAGACTAGCAAGGTGAATGGGAAAAAAATACTCTGGACGGATGAAACTAAATTAGACGCTTTTGCAAACACAAGGAAAGTTTTTGCGCAAAGACTTGACCACGAAATATATAAGTAGCGATGTGTTAATACAACTGTGAAGCATGGTGGACTCGGTGGAGGCTATGTAATGGTGTGGGATTGTTTTTGTGCAGATGGAGTCGGTGATTTGGTAAGAATTGGGGGAATAATGGGAAAAAAAAACTTCCACAGCATCTTGGTACGCCTTTCATTGCCCAGTGGAATGCAGTTGATAGGATAGGAGTTTGAAATTCAGCGTGATAACGACTCAAAGCTTGCAGCAAAGATAAATAAAAATTATATGGCAAGGAACAAAGCAAAAGCATAAAGGTAATGAAATGAACCTCGCAGAACCCTAATTTAAACCCAACAGAGATCTCTGAAATGTTCTAAAGACACTTGTAAAGGAAACTCCAACTACTTTGCAACAATAATGCAAGGTTCGCAGTGGACCTAGAAAATAATGAACTTTTCATTTTTCATCTGATTTAAGACTAATTACATTAAAAACACTCGATTCAATGATTTACAATTAAATACATGTTTTTCAAAAATATTTATTTAATTTCTTCCATACTTTGGAATAATAAAATACATTGCTTTGAGATACATTGCTTTTTTGCTGAGGACGATCCAATTAAAATGGAAGCCATTAAAGTTTATCAAAGTTTATTTACAGCAAGTGCTTAAAATGGTTTCCCTGCATCAGAGTATATACATGGGCGGCATGGTCCCGTTGCTTGTCCACCCAGGTCTCCGGACCTAAATACAATTGACTTTTCCTTGTCGGGTTATTTAAAAAATCTTGTTTATGCAAGAGGAGTTAATAACATAGATAAATTGTGGCAACGTGTTCAAGAGTGTTCAGAAATAATACGCAACCTTGTAGGTGTTTTCGAACGTATGCGGCAAAATTTCCAACGACTCGTTGAAGCATGTACTCTATCTAATGCAGGGAAACCATTTTGAGCACTTGCTATAAATAAACTTTGCTAAAATTTAATGGCTTTCATTTTAATTGGATCATCCTCGGCCAAAATGCAATGTATCTCGGAAACAAAGCGATTGCGGATTTATGTTCATAGGATTTTTTTTGTTCACTTTGACGTCCTGAATATGTGTACTAATTTATAAAACATAATTTGATAACATCCTGTATACATATAAATCTTATCACCGCGACAATGCATCTTTCTTTTATGGCCGAAAAATTTAGCCAAACGTGTCCTGAATGCGATGGTACGAGTATATTGCTTAAGACCGTTAAAGAACTATAATAGCTTCAATTCCTCATGAAGGAAAAAAGTGGACAAATCTCATCATTTATTTTTACTATCTTCACATCACGTTTTCTCTGAACTTTCTCGGTGGCGATAAGATGCTTCCGGAAGGCGACGCTTCATATAATGATAATAATTATTCTGCCTTATATAATAATTATAATTATTCCTTTTTATCATCAGTGGTTACCGTATACATACTATTAATAGCATGCAATTACTGGCAATACTAATAAGTGCAAATAAAAATCTAATGGAGAAAATACAGTTACACTTTTTTTTATAACTCCTTTTATATTAATTAATTAATTACTGTTTAAAACATCATTAGATATTAATTAATTACGGTTTAAAACATCACTGACTCGTCAGAACAATATTATAAACTGTAATACAGTATATATAATGTATTTATAGCTTAAGAAGAAGGATGAAAAGTTAAACATCTTTTCACATACAGCATCACTCCGCTCATACCCACATTTCAAGGTACTCGCAGCTCGCATCGGCATTGTTAAGGAAACGGGGGTTCAATGTACTGACGATGCTTGCGTACGTAACTCATAATTACTGAAGCAACAATGCACCGTCTTATCCCAATCCAAAGAATATTTAAATCTGTATTCGTTTTCTCGCAATTTTCGTTAGTTTGTATTGCAGACACCCCAGTTATTATCAGTGCAGGTGCATGATTCTTCAGAAGCAAGATGCACCGTAAGTTTGTGCTTCCTCCTCAAGGCAGCACAAATTTAGCTGTATCAATCGCAGTCACGCTCGTACTACCTCAGGTTTGCTCTACACAAACTGGACTAAAAACAACAAGTATTTGCAGTCGCAAACCTTCCGTATATACACATGCCTGTATTTTAATATATTCGGATTCTGTATATTTTATCATCATCAGAGTTCCCTCCTTTTTTCCTTCTTTGAATCTCGCAATTCAAAGATTCTAGTTTATTAATTTACGTTGTTGTTATTTAATTTGAACTTAATTAATCCACTTTACCTTAATTAGAGGTAATAATTGTTTTGTATATATGCACAGTCAAAACGGAATAAAACTTTACATTTAAGCTTAAAACGGAATATAACTTAGAAAATAATAATTATTTAAGAATAATAGTTGGTTTTTGATATATTTGCAGACTTAACATGGATGTAAACTTTATTTGTAAACTCAAACGGAATAAAATTGATAGAAGACCACCTCAAAATGGAATAATCTTCCAAAATTCGATCCAGAATAAAAATCGGGAGACCTTTAGTGTGGTTCATCAATTCCTTCATCAATTCGTCTCATCAATTCCTCGCCTCTTACTGATTGTCTTCAATCCCTCTCTCTTCGTTGCAATGTTGCCTCACTCTCTCTTTACTATCGCTATTATAACGAACACTGCTCTTTTGAACTCTCTAACTGTATGCCTCTTCCTTTAAGGAGAGCACGCAACACCAGACTTTCTACACTTTCTCATTCCTTTTCTGTCCAACTCTCTAACGCAAGGTTTAATCAGTATTTTCAATCTTTCATCTACTCAACCGGTCAACTCTGGAACATTAGGAAAATTAGGAAATTAGGAAAATACAAAAACAAATGCAAAAACATTAGGAAATACAACCCAAATTACACTAGAGAAATAGCCCAACTCATAAGGCAACGTAACAACCTCAAACATAGCACAGAAACACCACACACAGAAGCCATAAAACAGCAGATACAACAGCTCAACACAGAAATAAACAACAAACTCAAAGAAAAACAAACAGAAACATTTAGGGAATTCATAACAACACTAAACCACTCCACAGATACATCCAGGCTATACAAGACTATAAACAGCATTACCCTCTCTAACAGCGGCATTCACACCTCAAACGCGGCTATCTGTCGCAGCCAAAATAATATCCCAACATATACACAACAAGCTAACATTCTAGTTAATCACTACGCAAAGATAAGTCACTTAAACAGAGACAACACCCAGAAACACGCAGACAGACAAGATCATCAAAAACATTAAGAATTCGAAGGCTACTGGACCAGACAACATATCTAACATACACCTTAAACATTTGGGCCCACAGAGAATACTAGATCTCACAAACATCAGCACATATTCATACCAATACTGTATTATTCCTGACATATGGAAACAAGGTAAAATTATTACACTACTCAAACCAAACAAAAATCCAACAGAACCAGCTTCCTATAGACCCATTACTTTACTATGAACACCTTCCAAAGTAACAGAAAGACTAATCTTACAAATCACCGACCCATACATACCACTATCGCCTACTCAACATGGATTCAGACCTCACCACTCAACCACGACATTACTCACTAACCTCACGCAGCACATCATGGATGGCATCAACTCCAGACGACCAGCTCAACGTACACTATTAGCAACAATAGACATTAGTAAAGCATTTGATGCCATCCCACGCTTCCCCCTCATAAACAAAATACTTAACACAAACATGCACAATAACACCAAAAGGTGACTGAGCAACTATCTTTTAGGAAGATACTCACATGTCACATTTAATGGCAAGTCATCCAAAAACAAGCTTTTTCCGAACAGTGTCCCTCAAGGCTCTGTTCTCTCACCAACATTCTTCAACTTTTACATGCATGACATTCCAACACCCATAGATCACAAGCTTACCTGATCATCATATGTAGATGACATCACTTTAACATCCACCCACAACAACATCGACACCGATACAAATAACCTATAAACATACATAAACAGTATACAAGACTGGCTCACACAATAGACTCAAAGTAGCGCCCACCAAATCAACCATCACCTTGCTTACAAGCAACACCAGATAACTTCACAGCTTACACTAAACAACACAAACATTCCACACACTCACAGGACCAAAATACTTGGGGTCACATAAAACATCATTATCTTTTGCAAACCACATTCAGGACATTAAAAACAAATGTACGTCAAGACTTAACACGCTTAGGGTACTAACAAGCACAAACTTTGGACACCAGCAGGAAACAACATTACTCATATACAAACAATATATTCGCTCAGTTATGGACTATGCTAGCCCATGCTGGGCACTCATTATCTCAAACACACACATAAACACCTTACAGACAATACAAAACAACGCACTTCGTATCATTACAGGATGCACTCAAACAACACCAATAGAACACCTGCACACAGAAACAAAAATACTGAAAGTTAGGGAACATTTAGACATGAGGGGAACACAATTCATGGCAGCAGCGACAACTCACCCACAACACCCTTGCCACTACATGTACAATCATGCACCAACACCTCGCACCATTAAGGTAACACCAGGGAGATATTATAACCAAATACTCCATTCCATACCACGCCCCACAGACATCACACAGTAGAGAAAACACATACACACACACCCAACCCACAAAGCACTGACACGACTGGGTCCGAATGCGGTCCTAGGTGCGAAGCCGCCACCCACTGACAGGTCAGAGACCAGCCTGAGGAGATCGGACCGAATTAACTTAGCACGATTCCGATGTGGACATCACCCCAACTTACAGACATATAAACACAGACTAGACAATTCCACAGACGACACCTGCCACCTGTACCAGGACACACCACAAAAAATTGAACACATTATGACAGACTGTACCGCTCTAGCACAACATAGAACACAACACAACATCACTAGTGCGCTGAAGCTCTGGTTCACTCCGGAGAGGGCGATCGGTTACCTGCGTGCCGCCGGCTTGCTCGATCAGGGTGGGCTGATCGGCTAACCAACAACAATAACAACTCTGGAACAATCTTTCTTAATCCATCTTTCCTCCTGTCTAAGACCTCTCATCTTTCAAACGCAGAATGTCTAGGCATCTCGAAAATCCTGGACCTTGATTTTGACCCTCTTCTTCTTCTATGGGGGGAGGGGGCGTTTCTGTGGGTATTCGCCCTTGGCCCCTTCTTCCTACATGAAAAAAAATTTCAGACAGAATCCGCTTTTGTTTTCCTCATTTAAGTTCGAATTTTAACTGTTTAATTTTCATTTTCTTTTGACTGCTGTAACTTTACTATTTGTCTTCCTTCCGAAACTTTAATGTTTTAGCATTTAACAACTAATTACATTTCGTGTTCTTATTCGCTTATATTTTCCTCCACGCTCGTATTTCCGTATCTCATTATGTTACATACACGAAACTGTATTTTAATGTATGTAGTCCTACATAATTGTTCCATCGTACCGTGTACAGACAAATTTTTTTACCCCGGCTAGCACTTCGCGGACGGCTATTATGAGGGCTATAACTTTTTTTTAGAAGAAACTACACCACACGCGCTTAACCAAAAGATAGAGGACGCGAATAATTTGATGTAAACAATGAACAAATTCGTTCACTACAAAAAAGTTGAGAGCAAAGTTTATTTGGTTAAAAAGTTTTTCAGCTGAGTAAGCTGTCTGTCCGCTTGACACTGGGTGAAGTTTATTCGTCGAGAGTTCTAAGTTTCGCCTAGCGTCACGCCTCTTGTAGGCAGCACGCAAACATAAAATTTCGGCTATTTTACAATTTGTGCTGTTTGTTGTAAAAAATAATAAATAATTTTATGCATCTAGTCAATTCACGCTCGTACAAAATTTTACTGTTTTGTGAAATCGACGAAAAGCAAGTCAGTCCATAAATTTACAAACATACGACAGCCATAAAAATTTTTAGTTTCACATCCAAAGTCAGTGAGACCAAATTTGTGAAGCTGCACTCAAAATGCAAATGGTTCGTGAGCTTAAAGTAACTGTTAAGTTCTCACTGACTTAAAATTTTCTGTTCAAAAGGTAGGATGAGCGCTAATTTTGTGCAGAATTTGTGTTTAAAACTAAAAGGAGTTGCCTAAAAATATCATGCACACAAAAAAGATTTGCCTTTTAGCAGGACGCATTTTGAGTCAGACTGGTATCTTTATTGCTCCCTGATTTCGCATTTCTCAATTATGTTTACTGTCTGAAACTATCTTTTTTTATAGTATAACGACTCAGGACTCCTATTTCTTAAACGTTTGTATTTTTGTACCGGGACACAGAAAATGGAGCCTGCCTGCTGTTGGAGCAGAAGTTGGGCATGCCACCACCATATTTTGAAACTCGTCCTGGCATGTTTCCTCAAGGAGAGTATAGGACTCTCCTCTGGTCCAGACGTCGTCATCTTCAAGCGGCTCCAGCAATCTCGGAGAGTCTTCGATCAAACCAGTACAAAACTGGAGCTGATCATGAAGCAGTAGCAAGCACCTTGGAAAATGACAAGAAGAGTGTAATCGCGTTCGCCACGAGTCAACTTCAGAACAGTTAACCCAGAGATGATTACGGCAAGTTCCTTAAGGTGACCATAATCTTCCATGGAGGCGTATCTCCCCGTGACATGCAATTTATAGCTCCTGAAACCTTACACCATGCAAAATGGATGGCTACAGCACTGTATGCCTTCAAGATCTGGATGTTCCGAGCAGTTTCGGCTCGCTGAACGAGAGGAGAGAGGACTCCGTGACAACTGCATCTTCATTGTTCGGGTCTACCTCAAGGTATGGTTCACAACTTCATGGTCTCTCTCGTCGTTTCTGCTCCCAACAATAACCTCAGCTTCCTCTAACTTCTTGTTTAGTATGAAAAAGAGAACCCTGCCCTCTCTAAAGTTGACTGCAATAAATTCGCAGTACACTTGTGTATCTGAGCGAGAATCTCGTCGGGATGGCATTCTTTAATCCAACTGCGTCAACGAAGTTTAAACGAGCAATGCTGAAGGCCCTTAATGAGAAAGAGGGCATGGATGAATCCACACAAATCGTACCTAGCTAAAAGTAAGAAAGTCTGGAGGCATGACAACTGACAACTTCGTCACGAAGAATACGAGGGAGCTCTTCCATTGCCTTGGCATTCCGATTGGATTCCTGAATTCTGACCCCGAGTTATGGGGGCTCAGAGAAGATTACAGAGGGGATCTGGAGACGCTTCACTACTTGAGGATGGTGAACGACAATGCTGAAAGGGGTTTGGTCTTCATTAAAGAATACAATACTATCATAACGAAGAAAGAAGATTAGAAGCAGGACTACCGGCGGCGCTTCCTAGATATAAGAAAGAATCGATGATCAGGTAACAGTGAGTGGCTGGCGACCACGATAACCCCGTTAACGAGCAGCTAATACCCAGTGGCGTAGCTAGGAGCGGAAAGGCCCGTAGCCAAATTTCACTGATGGGGCCCCCCTCGGAGGGTAGCCCATCAGTGAAATTTTAAACTTTACGTTGTTGGTTAATTTGAACCGAAATATGTAAAACCTATTACCTTTCTCTGTCTAATTAATCAAATATTATGAATGAGCAAAAAGAGTTAGTTTTTAATGTGAAGAGAAAAATTCAGCTAGATGGAGTATATATTTCAAAACATACGAAATCAGTATTAGCAAAATTAAACACAGAAGAGTTTGAGACAGGTTTACATGAAATTTATTACACACACACACACACACACACACATAATATAAAAAAATATATAATATAAAATATACAATATAATATAAAAAAAAATCTTTAAAAATCTTTCTTCCTTGCTTTCACCTCCGCAAAATGATCTAGTTTCTTTCGTGAAGTTGCTGGAAATAGAAAAAAAAACAAAAAAATGACAAAAAATATTTCTTTTTGTTGTTTCTAAATTTTGGAGAATATAAACTAGGCCCTTCGGCCCCTGGGCCAGGGGCATTTTGTCACCAACGCCACCCTATTGCTACGCCACTGCTAATACCTACCTGCTTACCAACAAATGGTTTATAACAATATACTGGTTTTATGGTTATAAATAGGAATCATGGGCTGTTTTCTACCTGGGTATACACTTAACCACGGAACAAAAGTTCAGCCTCATTGAGTGATTCAAAATATTATTTTACTTTAGTAACAATATATATATATATATATATATTATATATAATGCATAAAAAATGTTGCAAGCTTCATTCCAAATACAGTAAAATACAAATAATGCAAAGTTTACGTATTTGTTATTAGCAAGCGTTAGATGTATGCTTTGCGATATAAAATAAGAGCATGAATGCATATTGAACCTAACTCTGTTAACGAATAGAGATAAAGTCAACATGCAAATGAGGTGCTAATTTTGATATGACATTTTAGTAAGATGAGAAGAACCTCCTTGTTGGTATGAAACTCAGATGGGAATTGAAATCAAGCTGTAATAATAAGATATTAATTACCCCCATTAAGTTTTGCGCCCATTCCATTATATTACTAAATTGGAAATTAGCTAAGTTTACGACCCGTAAACTGAGTTGCCTAATACAAACATATGGGAAGGTTTTTATAGAGTTGTATAGCTATATAAAGGTTTATTTGAATGTGAGATTACTAAATTATCTCTCTCTCTCTCTCTCTCTCTCTTTCCCGTGGGGGGGGGGGGGAGTGGGGTACTACTAATATACGTCAGAGACACGTTGAGTCCGGTTGACTGCCAGTTCCGGTCGGAACGGGAGCTGCTTGTCGTCGATCTGAACGTGGGAGGGACGAACTATAGGTTAATCTTGGTGTACAGACCTCCGCATCTCCTCCTCGAGGAGGATACAGCCCTGTACACCGAACTCCGTAGCCTGCTAGGGGATAGGGTGTGGGTAGTTTTAGGAGACTTCAACTGTCGCGGCATAAAGTGGGAAGACAGGACAGCTGATGCTGAAGGGAGGAGGCTAGTTGACTCTGCTGATGAGAACTTCCTCACTCAGTGGGTCAATGAGCCTACACGAGGCGAAAGCGTTCTAGACTTCGTATTCACGACTGAAGACAACCTCGTCACTGGCCTCACCGTTGACGGATCGTTGGGCGGGAGTGATCACGGTCTCATTAGGTTCCGTGTCTGCGTCCCTCGGGTGAAGCGTAGTAACTCGAGAGGCAGTAAGCTCGATCTACGGCGGGCGGACTTTGTTAGCCTCCGGGATAGCGGAGGTGAGATGGGGTTAGAGGTCGGCAGCGATGTTGAGGGAGTGTGAAGTGCATTCCGGGGCCAGTTTATGGTGCTGCAGTCTGCTGCCATACCCTCAAAACCGGTCACCCCTGCTTCAACGCAGCCTAAGTGGTTCAGTCGTGATATCGCTTCGGCTATCCGAAATAGGAAAGCTGCGTATAGGAGGGCGAAGGCCAATCGTTCCCATGAGAACACTGAGTCGTATGTCCGCCTGTGCAGAGAAGTGAAGGTGAAGGTTAGGCTAGCGAAACGTAACGAAGAACTCCGAGTGGCAAGCCTCTGCAAGGGGAACCCTAAGGAGTTCTTCAGTTATGTTAATTGTAGAAAGCCCATTAGAAGTAGCCCATTAGAAGCCCATTAGAAGGACCCCAGCGGCGTTCTGCAGACCTCCGACGCGGACATCGCTAATGAGCTAAATGAGTACTTTGCGGGAGTGCTCACCAGGGAGGACACCCGCGTCATCCCCGAGCCAGGCGTCAGGCACGAAGGTGCTGGCCTGGATAGTGTTCGGTGTACCGCGACAGTCATTGCCGATAGAATAGACAAACTGAGCGCGTTTAAGGCTCCTGGGCTAGACCAGTTCCTCCCCAGAATGTTGCGGGAGGTGCACGACCAGGTGGCTCCCCACCTGGCTACAGTCTCAACAAATCGTTGGAGACGGGCCAGGTGCCTGGTGACTGGAGGGAAGCCAACGTGACCCCTATCTTTAAGAAAGGGGATCACGAAAGGCCAGGGAACTATCGTCCCATTAGTCTCACTTCGGTTGTAGGTAAATTATTGGAGGGGATAATAGCGGATAGGATCGTTGACCATTTGGATTCCTAGAAGCTGCTTGGGGACTCCCAACATGAGTTTAGACGGCATAGGTCGTGTCTCACCAACTCGCTCGAATTTTTCCACGTCATGTTGAGTGAGTATGATAAGAGTAAGGCGATTGATATACATTATCTCGACTTTCAGAAAGCCTTTGATAAGGTACCTCACCGCCGGCTAATGGCGAAAGTGCGCGCGCTGGGTATCGGTGGGGAAGTAGGTAGCTGGATTCAAAACTGGCTGAAGAATAGGCGGCAGAGGGTTTTAATTAAAGGGGCTAGTTCGGGTTGGGCCTCGGTCACTAGTGGGGGTTCCTCAGGGTTCCGTTTTGGGGCCACTGTTGTTTATCATTTACATAAATGATATCGACGGTGGCATCGTCAGTCGGATCGCAAAATTCGGTGATGACACCAAGCTTGGGGCCAATGTTGGGACGCCCGAAGCGATCTAGCAACTGCGTGCGGACCTAGGTAGGATAGGAGAGTGGTCCGAAAAATGGCAAATGCCGTTTAACTTCTGTAAATGCAAGGTGATGCACATTGGCTACGCCAATCCCAAGTCGGACTACTCCATGTTGGAGAGTAATATCGAGGTGACTGATTTGGAAAAGGACTTGGGTGTGCTAATTAGCAGCGACCTTAAGTTTACCAAACAGTGCGTAGAGGTGGAAAAGAAAACACAGAAGCTGTTGGATTATATCAGGAAGCAATTTCAGTTTCGGAACAAGGAGATTGTGCTCTCTCTGAGTACAATTCCCTGGTTCGGCCGCACCTGGAGTATGCTGTGCAGTTCTGGTCGCCCACCCTCAGGAAAGATATTGAGAGGCTGGAGCGAGTGCAGGCGAGGGCCACAAAGTTAATCCCTTCCGTTAGGCATATGGGCTACAATCGACGCTTACACGCGCCCTGGACTTGTTTTCGCTGGAAACTCGGAGGCTGCGAGGTCAACTGATCGAGGTTTTCAAGCTCTTACGCGGGTTCAACGATGTCGATTTTAGAAGCATGTTTAGTTTAAATGATAACCCAACTCGCAACAATGGTTGGAAGTTGGATTTGAAACGGTTTAGGACTAGTGTGTGTGTGGGAATTACTTTACGTATAAGATATGTGACACGTGGAACAGTTTACCTTCAGAAGTTGTGAACAGTTCCTCTGTGGATCATTTCAAGAAAAGGTTAGACCAAATCTTGCACACTATTTGAGCGTGTAGAAAATTTTCCCTGGCACCCGTTGCCATTGGTACCTCTTCGGTATGGGCCGCAAGCCCTTTTGAGGTACTTCTTTTCCTTGTAACCTCTCTCTCTCTCTCTCTCTCTCTCTCGGCGACATTCAAAGAGTTGACAGACACATACCCATGACAGATAGCCAATTATAAAAAACGCCCACACACTTGCCTGCCTTGTTAACATGTCTAAGAATAAAGCCGATAAGTATTTTATAGAATTGCACAATTTCTTAACGAGCAAAATAAAAATAAATAAAATAAATGCATGACATGGATTAAGCGAGTAGAGTTGCGTTTCTGCCGTCAATATTTCTTTTTTTTCTTCTTTCTCTTGTGTGGCTGGGTGCACGTGACGGGTGGGGGCATTGTTTGGAAAACCTTTGTTGCCCCAATATTCGGTAAATAGAGCTGTAGATATTTTGTATAAAATCAGAGTTATATTCTCGAGGTTTTTATGACGATAACAAGTAGTTCATATATGATCAGAACAAATATAATATTGTTAGTTTCTACAAAGGCGGTATCAAGTGTACGATTTCTCTGGTTAAATAGCGTAATTGTAAAGCTATCTTATTTATTCTCTTTCCTGTAAAATTTCTTTGGCTACTTTTCCAGAGTCAAGGTATTTTGTTCAACCTTTTTCCGTACCCGCCTCTGGCGGGGAGGAAGCGGAGGGTGGGGAGAGAGCCTTATGCTTTTCTATGCAGTTTTCTACTGCTGCTGAAATAATTAAAAAGTGCACTAGTTCAATATGAGGAACCTCCCCACCAAAAAATACCTTTTGTTGAGATAACGTGTAATGGTGTGAAAATACAGCTTATTTTAGATCATATTTTTAAGTATTTTTACATGGAGTGTGTGTTCTATTCCAAAAGGCAATTTTGAACACTAAATGATCCACATCTGGAAAATCTTTTTTGGATCTTTTTTTTCACAAAATTGGTGATTAATTTGATTTACAAATGAAAGGTTTTCTTTGTGTATGCAGCCAAACATTTATTTTAGAGAAAACCTTCCTTTCTCTATTACTGTCTATCTCATGTGAATATGTTCTTAATGTAAGATATTTAATCGTGGTTTGGAAAGGTTTGGAAACTAAGAAGTCGTGTCCTCTGAAGATGCACGTTGTTCTGCAATTTCTTTTCCAGATAAACCCCCTTTCAGAGATGTAAAGCATTGTATATTTTATAAAAGGTAGAAAAATATCAATATATTTTTGTATATATCTGCATACGAATTACCTATTAACACACACACACACTGATCCTTTGATCATCCCTATTGAAAAATGTTGTCTTGTCTTCCAAACTTTTTATTCGAAATTTACAAATGTCAATTTCAATCTCTGTTATTACCTTTATTCAATTTAAAACGTTCTTTATCGATGAAAACGCACTTAACTTCCTTCCCTCAACATTCATTCATTCCTTTATTATCCGTTTGCTTTAGATAAAAAGATAATATTGTATTGAATGCATTCGTTTAATGAATGCATTTGTTTTTACTGTGCATAATGATTTGTATTTCATTATAGTACAGTACATGTATATGTATATAGTTGTACCGTCATTTTATTATTATTTTATATATATATATATATATAGAGTCAGAAAGTTCCAGGACTGACCGTTGTGCAGCGCTGTAATAGTGTGCTGGCAGGCTTCCTTTACATTATCGAGAAGCCACGAAGCCACGCACCCCTTCTTTATAGTGGGTTCGCACGTGGGTTCGCACGTTCGTACGTTCGCACGTTGCTCAAACAGCGACATTGTACCACTTCGAAACTCTGAACACACACTGGTGCAATCAACTGCGCATCACAATTAGCCCGGTGACGTCAGCCACGTCTGCTCCTCCCACTATAGAGAAAGGGGGTATGGCTTCTGGACTGTGTAGCAAGCCTGCTAACACACGATTACAGCGCCGCACAATGGTCAGTCCTTGAACTTTCTGACTGTACAACGTGTGTGTATATATATATATATACACACATATATATATATATATATATATGTAAAGAACGACGCTTGTATAGAAGAACGTTCCGCACAAGATGAGGAGGGAGAACGAACAAATGAAAAATGAGGTAACCACCCGGG
>JAJOZX010000882.1:277500-342500 GCA_023014485.1 Bathynomus jamesi | reverse complement strand
CGAAATTTGAAAAATTATGTCATATATTCATAATTCTGTATTATATTGATAGATTAACTAAATATCCGCATCCGCAACCGCGGATACTGAAATAAAAAATCCGCATCCGCAGATGTTGGAAAACTGACATCCGGCCCACCACTAATATATATATATATATATATATATATATTATATATATATATACAGGGTGGGTAAAAAAAAGTGACCCCTTAGAGGTAAACTGTTGTATTTAGAAAAAGTAAGGGGACTAGAGCTCCCAAACTTCATAGATGCTTACCTTAGCATGTTGTTTGTCTTAATTGAGAAGTTGCTCGATGTGTCCCCCTTCCTGCTCAATGGAGACCTCCAAACGTGGACGCTACTGATCAATACACCTGTTTATTAGGGTTATGACTTTTTAATTTTTTGTCATAAATATTGTTTCCTGTATCATCAATCGATGAACTTTTGCTTGAAAACAATAAAAAAGGGCCTAATTCCTCAGCATTAAAAAAAATGTCACCTCGAAAGCAAATATAGTATATTAGTATTATTAGTATATTAGTATTTTAATCAATAAGTAAAACAATAATAGAGTAAATGTATAATATTGTATTTGTATAATTAATATGTATTGTATAGGTATAATGTTGTATAATATAATATATGTTTATGTATAATAATTGTGAAATAAACACGCAAATTTCTATTTATTATTTTATTAATTTTTTATTTTTTATTTTGGGGTGAAGTTTTTTCAAAATATATCGAAAAAACTGTTATTTTCATTGTCAGGGGGCAAACGTTCATCGATTTATGATACAGGAACATGAGGTTATAAAAATGTCATAACCCTACTGTTTATATATCGTTGAGACACCTTCTCCCAGCCGAGCAGAATTCTTTCGCGTAGTTCATCTATGTCTCTTATATTTGTACCAGGGATGTAAACTTTGGACTTCAGGGCTTCCCAAACGCCATAATCTAGTGGTGAAAGATCGGGGTACTAGCCGGCCACATATTGGGTTCGATAAAATCCGGTGTTTCGTTCTCAAGGAATGTGACAGTTTGGCGTGCTCTGTGAGCAGGGACTCCATCTTGTTGGAAAGTACATCTTTCACCACTAATTCGTCGAATATCAGTTAGATAGAGTGAAAGATATACTTTCCAACAAGATGGAGCCCCTGCTCACAGAGCACGCCAAACTGTCACATTCCTTAAGAACGAAACACCAGATTTTATCGAACCCAATATGTGGCCGGCTAGTAGCCCCGATCTTTCACCACTAGATTATGGTATTTGGGAAGCCCTGAAGTCCAAAGTTTACATCCCTGGTACCAATATAAGAGACAAAGATGAATTACGCGAAAGAATTCTGCTCGGCTGGGAGAAGGTGTCTCAACGATATGTAAACAGGTGTATTGATCAGTGGCCTCCACGTTTGGACGCCTGCTTTGAATAGGAAGAGGTACACATCGAGCAATTTCTCAATTAAGACGAACAACATGCTAAGGTAAGCATCTATGAAGTTTGGGCGCTCTAGTCCCCTTACTTTTTTAATATGACAGTTTACCTCTAAGGGGTCACTTTTTTTACCCACCCTGTATACACACACACACACACACACACACATGATTCAATCATGGTCGAGTTAACACTACTCTGTCTAACGAAATGTAAACATCGGAAGATTTGTAACAATTTACAAAGCTTTACCGGGTTCCAAACCCTCTGAAAATGGGGGAAAAAATCCCCAAACGAGTAAGTTGCTGAAATTTTTATTGGAAGAACGAACACAGAGCTAAGTCCTCAGTCCAGAATTTTATGTAGCTTTTTTTGTATATGTGTACGATTGGCAGCGCAAATAACAAATAAAATACTAACTAATAGACCAGCAAACAACAGTATCAGTTAAGTAATAACAAAAAATTTGTTACAAATACAGAACATAAAAATAACCAGAAACAAAAATCAATTATATACTCTTCGTTTATATGGTTTGACCTCGCTTCGTATTTCCTTTGCAACGCTACAATCATCAAAATAGAAAATACAATATAAAAAATAACTCGATAAAAATAACATCAAATATTTTAAATTTCAACAAGCACAAAAATAATAATAAAATAATAAAAAGGTCGAAATTGACTAACCTAACAATGAGCAAATATTGCGCAGAACAAACAAACAATTAAATTATTAATAATGGAAAGATAAACCTAATACTAAGTAAAAAAAATATGAAAAACAAAATTGGTAGAAAGTGAACAAAATAAGCATTAAAACAAATACAACGCGCCATGTTTCATAAAAAAAGAAAGGCATCATTCTTTTTTCCATGACAATTCTTGCGCATATGAAGAAAAATATAGAGTTGCTCGTTAGCATTTTTTGAAGTCATATAGCTATAAAGTACTTTATGGCCAGTTTTTGTATTCTAAATGGAAACATTAGCATTCTTTTGAGTTTGGACAAAGTTCAGAACAGAGCGAAAGGTTAAAATGAATAAATTTTAACTTTTCAAATTCAGTACAAATATCATTTGCGAAGTTTGTCCAACTTTTCAAAATTGGTTTAGAGAGTAATTAATTACGTAGCGTCCGATATTCCCTCGATGATATGAGAATGCAAAATGGTTCGTAGTAGTTTTTCCCCCCAGTTCATTTTTAATAATTAGAATAAACGGTTATTGATACGAGTATGAAAACTCTGTACATCAATTAGATATTTATTTTATAATAGTTTATTATTTTGTTATTAAGTGTAATAATTTTTTTTGCTACATCTCGATTACTCTGACCTTCAATTTTATCCTTCAGTCCATTAATTATAATCAGAATTTGTTGACTTCTATTTGTAATTTTGTTCCATTTATTTCAATAGCTACGTTTATATTATTCAACTTCTTTGTTTTTGTTGTAAAACAACGTAATTGTTAATTACGGAACTCAAATTTATCAGTATTAAAATTATTATGAGACTACTACGGACTTTACGCCCGCTAGCTCAGTGGTTACGGTGGCGGACTCTCAGCAGTGAGGATGTGGTTCACTCCCGCTCGCTGGCTCCTGAGTTCAGTTGAATTGGCTACTGATTCCGTCATTACTCTGACTACAGGTGACCCTCGGGGCACACACGCCCCCACATCGTGAGGAAATGAGCTTCCTGGCTGTTTCCTTTGCCTTATCTTCGCCTATTAAAATACAAATCACGCGCTATTTTCGATTTATTTCTTGAGAGAAAATCGAAAAGAATGTAGACAAGGGAAGGCGAGTAAAAGAAGAAACCGTTGAAAAGAAGGAAAAGAGGCATACAAGAGTCAAAAGTGATGGATAAACAATCCTCTTAAAACTGAGGCGCAACTTAAAATGCCGAGAATCCTTCCTCCTGAAATCTAAAAAAAAAAATAAAAATAAAAAGTAAAAAACAAACAAATAAATAAAAAAAATTCTCATAACGTGGACTTCACAGACTCTTGAAACTCCTTCTATAAAGTTATTTTGCGCTTCATATTTAGAGGTAAATAAGAAAAAAACATACATTTAATTTTAGAAACTCATTAAGATAAACAGTTCCATAAATTGCTAGACATGATTAAATTTGAGGTGAGTCATTTTGATAATTTCCTGTATTGGTTATTGGGTGAGAAGAAAGTTGTCTATTTCCAAATGTTACCAAAAACTGTTATTATTAATGAAACAATTGGATTAAAGACCGTAGAATTATATATATATATATATATATACATATATATAACTTATATTTCTTTCTTGTCCTTGAAGATGTGAATATATCACGAAAGCGCTCAGATTTCGTGTTTCTTTTTCCTTTTTCCCTGTGGTTGTTTGCTTATATATATATATATATATATATATATATATATATATATATATTAATGAAATGAAATTAAATGAAATGAAAAGGTTTATTGGCAGACTATAGTCCATATAACAAATATTATTAATACAATGGCAGTTCACATACTAAGGATAGAAATATATACAGTTGATTAGAAATAATACAGTAATGTCGTAGTTAAGTGGGGCTACAGACAGACGTTTTCGTACCAAGAATTCCATAGCTTAGAGGATAAACCGCAGGACTCATGGATAGCTTGGATAATAATCGGGTTGGTTGATTTTTTAATTCTTTGTATTAGACTATATTGAGCAAGTCTTGTTACCTCCGGGAAGCGCGGGACATTGTGGGTAGCAAACATTTGCGAAGCTCAACATCTCGGGGGTAATTTATGTAAGAGTCTAAAAGACCTGTTGTACACTAAATTTAGGGTTCTGCCAGAACCTTTTTTATAATTCACCCAGAGTTACTGTCCGTATATATTACTGCAGAACGTACGAAAGAGAGTGTCTTTAGCTTCACTTGTACATAACCGAAAGTTCGTTATAGTCATATTCGCTTTAGCACAAAGGCTTCGAGATTGTTTTCTTATATCTGAGTCATTACTCAAGGAGCTGGTCATAGTTTGACCCAAATACTTAAACTTTTGTACTTCATCAATTACGTCACCTCTCATTTTAAACCTAATATCAGCTGGCTGATTTCATGTTTTAGGGTGGAATTGCAAAACCTTAGTTTTTGTAACATTAAAAAGAACATCATGTTTCTGCAAATACACTTCACAGACTTTTAGTAGCCGATCCAGACCTTTAACAGAGGGACTTATTAACACCATATCATCGGCATAAATTAAGTTATTTATCCTTGTGTTATCTATACAACATCCCACTGTTGCCTCATTAAGTGAAGCAATTAATCTGTCAATATACACATTAAACAGCATAGGAGAGAGCAAGGAGCCTTGTTTCACCCCGCAAGAGGAGCCAAAACATTCGGATAGTACATTTCCCCACCTAACGGTAAAAGATTGGTGGGAATACCAAAATTTCAATAAATTTAATATGTACATGGGAACCTTCCTGTCTTCTATTTTTTTAAATAAAATATTGTGGTTCACTCTATCATATGCCTTACTTATATCTAGGAAACAGCTATAAATAGTTGAATTACTGTCAGTGTATTTAGATATTGTTTCCTTAAGTACATAGATACACAGGTCAGTTGAGTGGGACCTTTTAAAAATAAACTGATTAGATATCCATAGGTAATCATTTAATCGGAGTAACAAGAGTTTTTCTAGTAGTTTCGAGAAGTAGGAAGCGACAGCAATAGGCCTGTAATTATTGCTGGACAGAATGTCTCCATACTTATTTTTGACCAGGGCAAGATATATACCCTCATGAACTCTGCACGGATATAGCTATGAGCAAACATGGCTGATAAAAGCAATGATATATGCAGATATACCTCGTCATTGGCATATTTTAAGTGGTCATTCGATAGGTCATCTACCCCTGACGCAGAACCAGTCTTTAACTCTTTAATTGACCTCTTTACTTCAGGAACTGATATCAAAGTATTTTCCCTTGTCCCTCCCAAAGGCGTTTCGCTGCAATCTATCTTAATATATATATATATATATATATAATTCCCCCAGTAGTGCCAATAGTAAGCCACCTATTTTTGCCAATTAGGTCGAACTTTGTTAATAAGTCAGATTTTCTTGTGCGACCTACTTTTTTGAGGTTAGGTTAGGTCAACTCAAGTTAACTTAGCGTAACCTAACCTAAAACAAATCAGAGGGTGTGTAAAGTCTGAGGAAGTATAAAGGAAGACTTATTTGATTACGAGTTTTTTATTTAAAATTCTAACGCGGGTGAAATTCGAAAACTTCTCAGTGTATATGGTAAAAAAATCGCTTCCTCCAAAATTTATTAGAGACCTCCCCAGTCCCCACCCCTATTTTAACGCAAGCGAAAGTGATTAAAAATTTGTAAATATAAAATATATAATCTGTTCGACGTACCCTATTGGGTAAAAAAATGGTCACGTACCAAAATTTACACAAATGTTCCACTAACTTGGACATTTATGATGTGTGTGTGTGTGTGTGTATATATATATATTAGGGTGCCACTTATTTGGGGTGTTTTTCATTGTTTGGAATTTCTATCAGACGGGCGATTTCTGTGTGTCATTCCGTCTAAAACATTGTGTGTAAAATATTTTTGAAATAAAATAATAATTAGAACTGCCTCAACGAGGTCAAAGTTTATACTTTTTGTCGAAAAGTACTCATGGCGTTTCTGTTATCATGTCAGTTTTCGTTTCGATAGCTGCTGTAGTTTCTGAGTTTGAAAAATGATAACAGACAGACAGACGGACGGTCAGAGTCGTTGGTTTGTCTTCCGCACTGGTGTACAGAAGACTAAATGAGGTATTATACAGGGTGTAACACGAGTTTATCCAAATATTGATACAGGCGAAAGACATGTTATTCTAAGTAGAAAATGGGTTGGGACGAGTTTTGCCACACTAACAGTGTTTCATTCTCTTTTTCAGTGAGTTCTGAAACGACGTGATGGCTTCGGCAACAAGATCTAAAACAGCAGTCTATCTCCTGGGGACCGTGGACCACAGCATCACAGGAAGCATGCTGCCTACGGGAAAGCAGGCGCTTCAGTACTTTTTCCACCTTCACCTTGACGTCAAGAGCCGATCAAGGAGCAGCCGCTGAGACAGTGACCGCAGTCAAGGAATTCTGGGAGCGGTCCCTTTTCCTACGCAGAAAGACCAACGCGCAAGGGACAAGGTCTCCGAATGTACGAGAAGTGGCGGGCTCTGAACAAGAACTCGAAACGGCGCACTGTGACCCAAATCAGGAACGAGGCCGAGTTCCTCTCATCCTTGACCGCCTCTTCGACATCGCACACGACAGGCGATGTCGATGATCACAATCGAAGAGGACAGGGAGTTCCTGACGGGACAAAGGGCCGAGGTGCGGCGCGGCCGCATCTCCTCCACACGTGACATGACGCTGCACACTGAGGAGGAGCGTGCGAGGAGACAGGAAGCGGAAAGGAGCCGCCGGCAAGATGATGAAAGGGCGAACAGAGAGAGCCGAGAAGAACTCGTCGAACTGGCATCGAGCTCCAGCTCAGGTGCAAGCAGCCCGACTCGGTCACCGACACGGCGTCGTCGCCGAGAAGAAGAGGAAGAGCTCTCTCCTCCCGGGCCCGTCCACGTCGAATGCAGAAGCATCTACGACCCCTTTACCACCCAAGCGATTCCGCGCGTCGAAAAAGATGATCACCCCTGATCTCTCCGCAGCGATGGATCGGACGAAACTTACCGACCGAGAAGGTGTTTTTTTTGCTGTCGGCGGCTGCGAGGAGCTTGGGCCACGACCCTGAGGAGCTGGTCTTGAACCGCGAATCCTCCCGCCGCGACCGAGCAAAGTTCCGTGCTATGGCAGCAGCGGAAATGAAGGCAGCCTTCCATCCTACTGTGCCGCTGACCGTTCACTGGGACGGGAAAATCGTACCAGCGGCTGACGGAGGCCCTGCTGAAGATCGCCTTCCAGTTCTGGTGTCTGGGTAGAACGTCGACAAGCTTCTGGCTGTGCCCAGCCTCCCCGACGGCACCGGCCGCGCCATGGCGGAAGCCGTCCTCTCTGCCTCGAGGATTGGGACATCAAGGGACGGATCTGTGCCCTCTCTTTTGACACCACCGCCTCAACACAGGACTCTCAGGAGGAGCTTGCTATATCATTGAGCAGAAACTCGAGAAGACAGTGCTTCATTTGGCTTGCCGCCACCACATCCACGAACTGGTGTGCGAGAAGGCATTCACGGCGTGCCTCGGTCCCTCTACTGGTCCTGACATCCTCCTGTTCAAACGATTCGCCGCCCAGTGGGACTTCATCGATCAAACCAAAGCGAAGCCTTCGAGGATGGAACCATGCCGCAGCACCTGAAGGACGCCCGCGACGACCTGCTGATAGAATTCAGCCGCCTCCTCGACGGTCAACATCCACGTGATGACTACAGGGAACTTCTGGAGCTCTCTGTAATTGTGCTGGGCGGTCCGAACAAGCGGGGTGCCCGGTTCGCTCGTCCCGGCGCCTCCATCGCGCGCGCTGGATGGCAAAAGTCATCTATGCCATCAAATGTTCCTGTTCCGGGAACAGTTTCAGATGTCGTCAGGCGAAGCGGCTGAATCCGGCGATTCACCATCTTCGCCGTGTCCATCTACGTGACGGCCTGGTACAAAGCGCCGCTCCCGGCAACGGCCCCAGCCGCGGACCTCGCGCTGCTCAAGGCCCTCGTTATTATCCGGACTCAGCGGTGGCCAAGGCGACGGCGACAGTCTTCGCCAGGCACCTATGGTACTTGAGCGAGCGCCTCGTCACCCTGGCCATCTTCGACGAGGGTATCGACTTGGCGACAAAGCGGGAGATGATTAAAGCGATGGAAGAAGAGGAAGGATCGGAGGATCCCCCCGCGGCGTATCAATGTGGACCTGTCCACCGCCTCAATCGCCAACAATACATTGGCCAAGTTCACAACGACTACATCAAAGGAGTTCTTCAAGGTTCTGGACATCAGCACCGCCTTCCTGCTCAAGGATCCGGAGGAGTGGCGGACGGACCCAGCCTTCATCGCCGCATCCCGCCGAGTCCAGGCCCTTCAAGTTGTCAATGACTTCGCGAGCGCGGGGTGGCGTTGATGCAGTCTTTCAACCTGGCCCTTACCAAGAGGAAGACCAAAGGCAGTTCCTCTTACAAGTGGTCGAGAAGCAACCGCTGTGACTTCCCAACCGCCCGCAAGTCCACCGTGACCTCTGCAAAGTAGGCAACAGAGGGGAGATGGGCGCCCATGATACCCCCCCCCCCTTGAGGGCTAATACTCGAGTTGAGGGGGACCTAGAGTTGAAAGTATGAAGTCCAGTTATATGTTTTAGGTCAAGATTAGTAGCTTGAAACAAAACTAGAAGTGATATTTTATTTGCTAGAGCATAGAACATCATGATCTAAAATTTCTACTTTTCGAGAAAATATACAAACTTTGACCGTATTGAGGCAGTTCTAAATATTGTTTTATTTCGAAAATATTTTACACACTATATTTTCTGACAAAATGGAACCAGAAACGCGCCGTCCCGATAAAAATTCAAACTTTCGAAAATAAGTGTCACCCTAATATATATATATATATATATATTATATATATATATATATATAATATTATATATATATATAAAATTTAGGGGGTCCAAAAAATAAATGTTGAAAATTCGTAGGTCTTACCCCTAAAATTGTTACCTATGTTGAAAAAACTTTGATATAAATTTTAATAAGATCAAAAAATTCTAAGTGGTGCCACATCGCATTTGAATTTAGATGTTTTTAAAACCTTTTTTGCTTCTTCCCCATAATATAGATTTATTGTGTCTTTACGAAAAATATTTCGATATATATCATTTTTTTTCCATAATATAGATTTTTGTATGCTTATTGTGGTTGGTTCAATATTCCGAAGCACATCTTGTATGAGCGGTACTAAACACATTGAGGCAAGAATCGCATCTGTTCTGTTGATACTTGTATTCACGTTTTTCCATGAAATAGATTTCGTCACTTTTCCCATTAAGTACTCATCTTGCGTAAATGTGTTCAAAGGTCGTTCCTAAAACAATCGTATTTTTTTATTCACAAGCTTCAGTCTTTTGCCAACCTGTCGTTTGCAGTGTATTGTTTGCAGTCATTTGCAGTGTATTGTTTGCAGTGTATTACAGTTCGTTTGCAATGTTGCAATAGTGAATAATCATATTAGAAATGGCAAGTTCTTCAATGAAAACTCGCAGAAATATCGAAATATGGCTCATTGGACAACCAATTTTCAATGTGGGAGAAATGCGGGAGAAAACTTCCTTCCAAAGGTGATGTGCTCCGTCGTCTTTTTTATTTACTTAAGGAAAAGAAAACTCTAAGAGAAGCTTCTAAAGCAGTTTACATAGAGGTAATTGAATTTGGGAACAAGCTAGAATTCCAAAGAGCTGATTATAAATTATACAATGATTGAAAAAGTATATACGGAATATAGAACGCTCCAAAAATTAAAATTCGGGTGCTCCGAAACTCAGCGTGAGAAAGAGAGATTGTTTGAGGACAGTTTAAACGATCTCTTTGATATTGCTCACCAAAAAGCGCACGAGATGATCAAGATTAAAGAGGACAGAGAATTCTTCCAAGCTCAAAAACAGAAGGGAAGAAAAGGATATATGGCTAACGTTGACAAAGCATTATCAGAGAAAGAAGATCGTAAAAGGAAGAGAGAGTCAGCTAAAGAACGGTTAGCACGTAGGGAAAGTAAGTGAAAGGAGGAAGAAACAAAGTCTGCCAAATTGACTTCATCAAGTAGCATGAGTAGTGAAGATGAAACAACAATGTTGTGTAAAACTAACAAGGCATTAAAAAATAATGCAGGCAAGAAGGTTCCTAGCAAACCAAGTAAGAAGGAACTTGTAACACGAGACTTTGCAGTTGCACTGGATAGATCGAATATTTCTGATAGACAGGCCGTATATGTGCTCTCAGCTGCTGCCTCTGCATTAGATCATGATCTTGATGACTTGTCCATAAGCAGAAGTACAGTTCGTCGAAAGAGAATGGATGTACGTGAGAAAATCGCAAAAGATTTAAAAGAATCCTTTAATCCTGAATGTTCTTTAATGGTGCATTGGGATGGAAAAATGCTAATCGATTTAACTGGAAATGAAAAAGTTGAAAGATTAGTAGTGTTGGTGTCAGGAGGAGGCAAATCAAAGTTGCTGGCAGTACCCAAACTCGAGTCTGGCACAGGAGTAGACATTGCAACAGCTGTTGTCAAATGTTTAAAGGACTGGAACTTAATTGATCGCATTAAAGGTATGTGCTTTGACACAACTGCCACGACCACGGGTCCTAAAAAGGGAGCTACTGCATAAATAGGACAAAAGCTTGGAGAAGACTTACTAAATATTGCATGCCGGCACCATATAATTGAACTTATTGCATCCAATGTTTTTGAGGTGTCTTTGTTCCGCCAGTAGCGGACCTGATATTCCGATATTCAAAGGCTTTAATTCTGCCTGGAACTCCATCAATAAAGAAAATTTTCAAACCTTTCCTGGTACTCCAGGACGTGATGAACTGCTTGTTATTTGTAAGAAACATCTAACCTCCATACAAATCCGAGATGATTACAGAGAGGTCCTGGAATTTACAATCATCTATCTAGGAGATGTACCACCACGTGGAGTCAAATTTCTAAAGCCAGGTGCTTTGCATCGTGCCAGGTGGATGTCTCGCATAATCTATTCAATAAAAATGAATCTTTTCTGCTCACAGTTTAAAATGACTCTAAAGGAACAAAGTGGAATAAAACGTTTTGCACAATTTGCCATTAGACACTATGTTCCTGCAAGGTTTTGTGCATCAGTTATTTCACGTCCATGATTGAATAATGGGAGCTAGGCTATTAGGCCTTTTGTTTAGGCTACATCTATCAAAGCGTAGGCTATTAGGCTGTTTCTTACTGCGGAGAGACTTTTGGATCACCCTGTAGAAATTTATATTGTAAAAATAATCCAAATCATCACAGTAAAGCGTAACTCAGTTCTTTTAATAACCTTGAAATACACAGCTGTGAGAGCGAGTGAGAGCTGGCCGGGTCAGAGAGGACGTCCTTGGTAACTGAGAGAGTCGAGTCATGGATAGCAACGGTTGCTAGGGACTTGTGAATGTTGCCAACGTGTTTCAGATGCCAAGTACTCCCACCAGCTATAAAATAAAAGCTTTCGATGCACATTCAGATTTTACACAATCTCTGTTTTAAATTGACTTTCATATATTTTAAATTGTATTTCACTTGCTTTAACCTCTTAACGACTAAATTTTTTGTAGGGTTAAGTTATAAGTGCGTGTATTAGAAACGGTACAAATTCGACCCAGTCGTCCAAAAGAGGTTAATTTAAACTTCAGTTGTTTTAATTTGAAATTCAGTTGTTTTAATTTGAGATTCATTTCTTTTAATTTGAGATTCATTTCTTTTAATTTGAAATTCATTTATTTTAATTTGAAATTCAGTTGTTTTAATTTGAGAGTGAAAAGGTGTAGTTGTGGGTTCACCAGGTGAATGGCGTACAAATCGATTTTGTTGACCTTGAACAATAAAATTACTCTCGTCTGAAAATAATACATTGTACCAATCTTTTAACCAACCACCATATTTCTTGGCCCACGCCTAGCGTTTTGTCTTCATTATTGTTGTTTGCAATTGTTTTTCCATAGGTTTCTCGGCTTTGCGTCACACCGCCAGCATTCGACGTCTTAGAGTTGATGATGATATCTGCATATTTAATGCTGCTAATTCCTGGTTAAACATGTCACTAGTTTTTCTGGAATCGTGCTTGTTTATTCGTATTAACTTTGCATATCTCTGGGTGTTTTTTCCGTTTTCTTCAGCATTTGCCTTTCTTTGATGAGGATATTGAGCGCGTGGTTTGTTTCTTAATAATCTTACTGACTGCTCCCACACTAACTTTGATTGTATTGCCAATTTCTCTGTGTGAGCGATGTATGTTTATGCAAGGTAATTATTCTTTTTCTTGATGTAATGTCTAAATTCAACTCTGAAACACACACACACACACACAGCACAGAAATCACACGTACTGATTCTGATAACTGACAAGAATATACTAAATTAGGCAGAAACTGAATGAGAAGCTCTACTTCAAAAGAGGCTGCAATAGCCTTAAAATATGCTGCAATAGTGTTTCAGCTAATACAGTAATACTATAAATACCATAAATACCATAAATAATTAAACTTATTCATAAAATTACATTTAAAAAGCTTTCATTGTTTTTTTTCATTAAAAGCAATGAAAAATCATATTTTTGTTTCATGTTCACATTAATTTGCACAATAATGATGTGTGTGTGTGTGTGTGTATGATACTAGCAGAGCACCCGCCCTTCGTGCGGGATAGGCTATATTCCGCCGTACGGAAGGAATTTTTTTAGGTAGTTCCTACAGAAGGCTGGTATTACCCTTCGGGTAATACATATTTACTGTACAGTCATGGTACTAATATGTGTTGGTATTATAATCCAGAATATTGTTTAGGAAACATAAGTTTTATTCTTGACAAAGAAGAATGAAACGTGACGATAAAAATTAACCAACTGGCTAGTTTAATTGAATGCCCGGTTAGGTTAATTGAATATCCGGTTGGATCACCTGAATGTCCGGTTAGGTTAATTGAATGGCCGGTTAGGTTAATTGAATGGCCGGTTAGGTTAACTGAACGCACGGTTAGGTCAACTGTACGCCCTCGACGATTGTTTAGGTTTTCGTGATATTTTCGTTAGTTTTAACGAAAATATCATACTTAACCTAACCAATCGTCAAGGGCGTACAGTTGACCTAACCGGGCATTCAAGTAACCTAACCGAGCATTCAAAATTTTGATAGCCTATGTTATGCGCAGGGTCACGTATGGTAAGCCTGCCAAGTTTGGGCGGGATCCGTCCAGCGGGAGCTGAGAAAGTTCGGGACAGACCGACAGACATCGTCCACTTCACTCTTATTTATAAGAAGAGATTATATATATATATATTATATATATATATATATATATAACACTTGACCCCCAAACGTATTGAAAACTTCCGTAGCACGTTAGTGGCTGTTCGTTGTGTGCTTATCTTGTGAAAAATTGTAATCGTAGGCTAGGCTAGACGGTATCATCCTTATAAAGTTGTGTAAAGTGGTTTGCTGGACAAATAGTTATTTTATAATATATATATATATATATATATATATATATATATATAATATAATGCATTATATGATATTAGTACGTTCATAACGTTCATACTAGGTTGAAGATTGACGGAGAGAAGGAAATCAATATTTATCATTTCTCGTGAATATTTAAACACCCTTTCAAATTCATGCCATTGCTCTATCCAGAAGCTTCTTGATTACAGATTAATCAATCACTTTGCGCATGTATAATAAATATACTTACATGCATCATATATATATATATATATATATATATATATATATATATATATATATATATATATATATATATATTTTTTTTTTTTTTTTTTTTTTTTTTTGTGATAAAACTGAATCTAGTTCATGCATGCAACTTCACTCAAAATAAAACGTTCTTAATTTGCATGAAATAGCTTCGTTTTGAGGGTACATTCTAGGGGAAGTTTTTCCTTCTTTTGGGTATCAAAGCTTCTTTTTAAAATGACAGAATAACTTCTTTTAATGAGACGTAACTTCTTTTGACAAAAGATATAAAACTTATTTTACGAGTGAATTGAGAAAATAGAAGATATTATTTTTATTCATGGAAGGTTGCGGGATGTTTGTTTTTTCTGTGCGAGCTATATTGCTGAGACAGATGGAACAAACCAACCGAATGTAATATAGTTTGTATACAATATATTTTATTTTATTATTATTATTATTATTATTATTATTATTATTATTATTATTATATATTTTGTCACACACACACACACACACACACACACACACACACACACACACACACAGCGTTAACGTTTTATGTCCGAAGCAGAGATGTATGGTTATATTTGCATTAACACTCATTTGGTGCGGAGCATTCTGATCAAATGCTTCTCTAGCAACCTAAAATTTTAGTAATTGTGTAAATTAGTAAGGTCCTCGTATTTGATAAATAGAATTTATTATTCCTGCTTTCTTGTTTTAACAGTCATACAGGGAGGGATAAGATAAGAGAAAATAAAACATCACTTGAGTTATGATTCTTTTATCTTTCACAGTTTATCCAGGAGAATGCATGATATTCCTATCTTCTGTGAAATGAATACAGAGTTAATACGTAAATTAAGAGCGCAAATACTCGCTCTTTATAAACAAGGCAACGGAAGAGAATTTGCGATCCAGCTGAAAATATTCAAAATCCAAAAAACCTCCTCCAAAGTTTAGATATCTGATATGACATTAAAAGTATTTTTATATGAATATGCCGTTGCGTAGCATGGAAGCTTTTAGGAAGAATCGATGTGATTCATTTTATTTATTACATAGGGAAGGGAATGGCAAATACTACTACTACTACTACTACTAATAATAATAATAATAATAATATAAAATAATAATAATAATAATAAGCAAAAGGTGGAAATGCACAAAAATAGCTGGTATACTGTTTAACTGTTTTATTCAATTTTACATATTAATTACATTATCATTTTAAATAAAATGATAATTTGTATACTTAATATATAGGGTGAACCAAATGTAGGTGGACAGTAAATGATAACGTTTATTTTGAGAATACATATTTAATTTTTTTGTATACTATAATACAAAATAAAATTTAAATAAATTTAGTTATAATATTTAATATAATATAACACAAACACCATAGTTATAATGAACACCATAGTTATAATATAATATAACACAAACCGTATTCAACCTACTGTCCACCTACTTTTGGTTCACCGTGTATATAACATAAATTAAGCATAATAAGAAATAGACATGATAATAAATTAGTTTAAAAAAGTAGGTAAATTACGAGAAGTTGAGATCGGATATATTTATGGGAACCATGTTTTAAATAATTAATTTTAATATAATGACTTAATTAACTATAGTAGTAATGACATTAATGAACTTTTACTTCAGTAGGGGAGCTAATGAGGTACCTCTTTAGTAATTTTTGAAATGATTTAATGATAAAGCCCGTTTAATATTTAGAGGAATTGCATTCCATACATCTGCTCCTTTGAAAGGAGTTCCTGCAGTTTCCACTGCTTAATTTGGTTTGTGTATAAAATCCCTCGGGAGCCTATAATAATGACGTGTTTGATGCGGGGTGATTGCTCTCTGAATAGGTGAGGCGAGGTGTCTTTTTACTGAAAACTCCATTTTCCATTTGTTGTAAAAAATTTCTGTGAAAATACGCTGTGAAAAATAGTTCCACAACATTTTTTCGCACTTCCACGCTATTACTTTCCTGAACAAACAATCATATACGAAGAAACAATAACTTATTATGAGAAATATTATACCTTGTAATATCCAGGTAAATAATTACAGAAACCTGAGCTTGTTTACTCAGTACTTAAAATTTAATATCAATTATCAATGTCAGCATTGTTTTCTAAAGAAGCTAGGTTCTAAATAAATGCTAAAACCCACAAATAAGTTGGTAAACTTAAATTAACAGAATCTAAAAGGCAAATATATATTGCTATTAAAAACAAAACATATACTTTCATACTTCCAGAATTCCAGAACTTTAAAAAATATCGTTGAATAAAAATTTTAGGCATCTTTTTCCTCCTACATTGTATGGCTTTCTCGTTGAAGAAACTGATGATCGACGTTCCACCAATCTCAACTTCTTACTCAAAGTTGAATAAGTCATCTCTTGGTGTCCTGAAACGGAAATCTTGACTTCTGCTTGAGCATTCTGCTCACAGTTTTGCCTGTCTTATCAAAACCATAATCTCTGATGTCTCCTTCCTTCCTTCCGATGAGCCTAAAAATTTCGTGCGGATTAGATCCGCCAATCCGCCCAGAAAAAGAGACCCTCGGGTGAGGTATGGTGATTTTTATTGATATTTTTGTGTATACTGACAGCAACCCTGAATTTGTAGAAGTCTTTTAGTTTTAAAATATTTAATTCTTTAAACATTGGGTAAATGTCATTATTTGAGACGGTTTGCAGACACTTTTTATGAGTTTTATAGGATGTTTTATACATTTCTTTGAGCTACCCTGTGTTGTAGTGCCATAGATTAAATGTGGATTGATGAAGTAATAATAGAGGGCAAGGAATGCGTTTTGATGAAGTCCTTTTCAGTTTGAATAATATTAACAGAAATCTTGATGTTTTGGATTTGATATGTTGTACATGACTTTAGAAATTTAATTTTTCGTCCAATTTAATGCCAAGCACGTTAATTTAATTCACCCTTGCAAGAATATAGTATTACCAATTTTATTTGATAGTTTGCATTCATAGAGCGTCTCATGGCTTGAACGGTTAGGGCGCTGCCCGACAGTGTTGACTCCGCTGAGTTGTGGGTTCGAACCCCAATGCTGCCTAGAGCTGGGTGGTTGACTTTTCTGTTTCTCACGTCACGATGAAGCGGCGGGCCGGCCATCCCCTTTTAATTGACTCTGGCTAAGGTATCCCCAGGAGCGTGCCCCGACCCCTCACCTTCTTGGGGTATATGGGACATAGATGTTACCTTACCTTTTGTATTCATATGTTTTGTAGTACTAATCATATAAGATGACTTTCCGAGGTTCAGTAAAAGTTTGTTAGAACACATCCATTTATAAACATGTTCTAATTGCCTGTTCGTTTCATTTATCAGGTCTAAATTACGATGGGAAGAGGTAAGTGTGGTATCATCTGCATGTTGTACACAATTTAGTGTGGATAAGAGATGAAAATCATTGACGTAAATAAAAAATAGTAATGGCCGCCTTGTCGGACGAATTTTCTTTTTATCTGATAACGATGTTGATAACGTGTTGATAACGATTAGTCAGGTACAGTTTGAACCAGTTAAGGATACTTCCTCTTATTCTGTATATGTCAAGTTCATTCAATAAGATTTCATGCAAAACTCTATCAAATGATTTTGACAAGTCGAAGAACACTACGGCACTGTGTTTTTGCTCTTTAGTTCTGATAGATACAGTATCTCCTAATAGCAAGTTTATGGCTCATCCGTTGTATACCCATCTCTAAAACCAAATTTCGTTTGTTTGTTTAAAATATCGTATTTTAGTAAGAATTTAGGATATGGTTTTTTTTTTGAACTGGCAATATAGAAATGGGACGGTAATTGGATGAAGTATTAGAGTTACCTGACTTGAATATAGTGCATACTCTGGCTTCCTTTAAACAGTAAGGGAACATACCTAGAGTTATTTATTAATTCATCAGTTCAGTGAGTGGGATTACAATTTCATCTGATGCTAATTTGCATATTGTATTGTGATCATATATATCATGTACTGTTGGTAGTGAGTGAGTGTTAGTATTTGGAATCGAAGCTGCTGTATTGGAGCCGATAATTTGCAAAGAAGTTTTTTAATAAATTAGCTATGGCTTCAGTATCACCGTGAGAATTTTCGCCTTGTGAGAGGGAAATCAAGGGATTTGTTTTTTCCTATTTTGTAATAGATAAAAAAACTTTAAACAGGGTGCAAGAGAATGGCAGTTTGGCTACTCACAATAGACAAGGTTGGCGTAGAATAACTACTGCAAGACAGGATCGTATTATTCAGACTCTCCCAAGCAAATCGCTTGAAGACAACTCAAGAAATATGGTTAATTCAGGAGAACCATGGAATTGCTGTAATTCCACTGTGAAAACGAAACTTCGAAAACGTTGACTGCAAGGAAAAATTGCTGTCAGAATAATGTAAGTGAATAATGTGAATAAGTAAAAGAGCTTGAATTTGCAAACGACCATCAAAACTGCCGTAAAATGGAAAATGTTCCGTGGCGTGACGAGACCAAAAGTGAATTTTTTGGAAATAAAAGGCTAGGTTTGTAAGACTACAATATTTGGCCATGAAAAACTTCAATGTAACTATCAGTAAAACTGTTAAGCATGGTGTTGTTTCTGTTATGGTGTGGGGTTACTTCAATTTAACTAAAGTTGGTGTTCTCGTAAAAATCAATAAGTCGTACATACAAACATAATTTGGTTCAGAATGCACTGCCGAGTGTTCGATTAGCTTGGAAAGGATTCATGTTCTAGCAGAGCAACGACGCAAAACATATTGCAACACTCAACAAGGCTTACCTGGAGAAGCAAGAGTACTGGAGAATTCAATTGCCAAAGTTTCTACCACGAAGTCCTGATCTAAGTAAGTCCCACTGAACATTTGTGGAAACTGCTAAATATGTATTTAAAGTGATGCCAACAGGTGTACAGGACATCTGGCTCATTATCCATTCGAAATGTTAAGCAGATTTACAAAAAAGCTACAGGCTCTCGTTGATCCTATGTCTTCGAAATGTGAAGCTATCATCTGTGCTCGAGGTAGTTACACTATTGATTAATGGCCAGTCCTTATTAGTCATGTGCCGTAATTTATTTATACTCTGATCCGTACTTTATAATTTAAGTTATGTATTAAACTAGAAATTCAATGATCTTTGTTTTTGTTTGCCATTTGGTTCATCAATGAAGTGACAATAAATTGATACATCGTTAACAACAATGATTCAGATCTGATTAATCGGTGTTGCGTCAACGGTGATTTCGAAAAATTAATTATACCTCGTGACGCTATTCATGAAATAAAGTTGAAATTCAGACCAAAAAAATAAAGCATTAAAATTAAGCAGCCATGAGAGACCTTAAAATTAGATTTTTATAGTCATTCTTCACGTTGATGTACCATTAACCAATTTTCACCGGTGTCTAATCATGGTCGACGACATGACTCGAAATCAAAAATGAAATTAGCGACACATAAAATGATGAAATAGCTTCAAACTTCAGGAAATGAAAAAAAAAATCTCAGCAATTAGATTTATAAATTGAAGTCATTGTTTACTTAGGATTTCTGTGTTAATATATATATATATATATATATATATATATATATATATATATATATATATATATAGATAGATAGATAGATAGATCTTTATAACTATTAACAGTACGATATTGTGTAGATAACACAAGGATAAATAACTTAATTTATGCCAATGATATGGTCTTAATAAGTCCCTCTGTTAAAGGTCTGGATCGGCTACTAAAAGTCTGCGAAGTGTATTCGCAGAAACATAATATTCTTTTTAATGTTACAAAAACTAAAGTTGTGCAATTCCACCTGAAAAGCTGTAATCAGCCATCTGATATTAGGTTTAAAATGAGAGGTGAAGTAATTGACGAAGTACAAGAGTTTAAGTATTTGGGTCAAACTATCACCAGCTCCTTGAGTGATGATTCAGATATAAGAAAACAATCTCGAAGCCTTTGCGCTAAAGCGAATTGACTATAAGGAACTTCCGGTTCTGTGCAAGTGAAGCTAAAGACACTCTCTTTCGTACTTTCTGCAGTAATATATACGGACAGCAACTCTGGGTGAAATATAAAAAAGGTTCTGGCAGAACCCTAAATTTGCTGTATAATAGGTCTTTTAGACTCCTACATATATTACCCCCGAGATGCTCAGCTTCGCAAATGTTTGCAACCCGAAATGTTCCGAGCTTCCCGGAGGTAACAAGACTCGCTCAATACAGTCTAATGCAAAGAATTTAAAAATCAACCAACCCGCTTATCCAAGCTATCCATGAGTTCTGCCGTTTGTCTTCTAAGCTATGGAATTCATGGTACGAAAACCATGTGCAGTCTGTAGCTCCACTTAACTACGACATTCCTGTATTAGTTCTAATTAATTGTATATATTTCTATCCTTAGGTCTGCCAATAAATCTTTTCATTTTCATTTTCATTTTCAATATGTCAACCAATAATTAAAGAACGTAGGATTGCTAATTTAATTTAATTTTATTTTGTTCTTCCGTTAAAAATTATTCCCGAGTATTTGACGTTTAGGTCATTATTTCTGTGTTGGGCTCTTTTAATCTCATTTCAACTCGAGACCAGATAGAAAGGTTTGTAATTACATTGCCTCGTTTATTTCCTTTGTAAAGAAGGGGCCATAAACGCACGCACACTGACACAAAATTCCATACACCCACACAAACACACCCACAAACTTTGTGGAGGTGTAATCGCAAGACGTAACAGTTTCATTGTGTGTATATATATATATATATATATATATATATATATATGTGTGATGCAAATTCACAAGGAAAAGGGAAAAGATTCCGAGGCCTTTCATGTATTCAACAGTACACCTCCCTGACGAGGTGTACTGTTGAATGTACGACAGGCCTTGGAACCATTTTTCCTTGTTCCTTGTGAGTTTGCATCATTCATTTATTTCACGTGTTTAATTGTGAAATTCATTCCATATATATATATATATATATATATATATATATATATATATATATATATATATATATATATATATATATATATATGCGGCGAGGGCCACAAAGTTAATTCTCTTTTGTTAGGCATATGGGCTACAATCGACGCTTACACGCCCTGAATTTGCTTTTACTGGAAACTCAGAGGCTGCGCGGTCAACTCATCGAGGTTTTCAAGTTCTTACACAGGTTCGACGATGTCGATTTTAGAAACATGTTTAGTTTAAATGATAATTCAACTCAACAATAGTTGGAAGTTGCGTTTGAAACGGTTTAGCACTAGTGTGTGTGGGAATTACTTTACCTACAACATTTGTGACACGTGGATCAGTTCAAGAAAAGGTTAGACCGAATCTTGCACATTATTTAAGGATGTGCCGCAGCAATGCCTTTTGAGGTACTTCTTGTCCTTGTAACTCCTTGTAACTCTCTCTCTCTCTCTTTTTTTCATATATATATATATATATATATATATATATATATATATATATATATATATTACTTTTTAAAAAATGTAAATGTTCAGGTTCGGTTTGGAGCTGACCCATCTGTAACACTTCGCTTCTTTTGTAGGATTTGATGAAGGAGAGAAATGCTTTTTACTCTCATCTTACCCTCATAGCCAACTACACATTCTGGTCAGGGATAGATAACACCAAATTTAAACGTCAGAGATGCTGGAATAATGGAAGCAGAATTGAGAAAGGAGTACAAATTTAAAATTATAACATTTAGAAAGATAATGGGAGGTCTCTTGAAGAGTTTCCACAGCACAAATGCGAACATCTTGTTAAAGTATAGGAGATTTAATTTTAGCAATAAGTGAATACTGTTTAGTACTCAGAAGCCTGTATAAATAAAAGAAATTGCAAATTTACAATGTCTCTTTTGACCCATTTTACCACTTTGCCCTTTATCCTCATATGTTCCATTTTATGTGTTATTATACACTGATACAATGATCACCCTTGTCGAATGCTTTAGCACAATCCGTGTATATTACATCTTAGTTTTCACTGTTTCCAAGCGCATCACTGATATTGCTATAATGTTCTCGTAGATGTGATAAGCGGGATTTTCCTTGTCGGAACCCTTGCCGGTTCTCATTGAATCTTTCGTGTCTCCGAAAGGTCATATATTTTCTGTCTAATTATTCTTTCAAATATTTTGGTGAGGTGAGCTGTCAATGCCACTGGTCTTTAGTGCTTTGCTACTCCTTCCTTTATATATAGGTACAACGTTCGCGTTCAGGATACTCGCATTTCCCCTGTATCCAGAGTTCTTCATATCCAATATAAGGGTGTAGCTATTTCATTCTTACAGTTTTTAATCAAGAAGGCGTTCTATTTGTCCGGACTTTCAGCTGAATGTGATTTCATTTGTCCTATAGCTCGCGCTATATTTTCTGGGGCAAAATCAAAATCAGTTATATTCTCTCTTTGCAATTTCTCTTCGAAGAAGGTATGTCAACCAAATACACTTTGTCCAGTTGGGGGGGATACTAAAAACTGGTTCATAGTGAGTCCTGTTTCAAATATTTTTCTAAATCATCGGTTAGTTTATATTTGCTTTCCTTAACGAGAGAGAGAGAGAGAGAGAGAGAGAGAGAGAGAGAGAGAGAGATTCTTTTTTCCTTTTCGGGAAGTCATAAAAATGTGCATTTTCTTTTAAGGTTGGCGTCATATTGGTTGATATTTCAATAACGCTGTGGCGTGAGATAATAGTTGAGGTTATTTTTTATCATCAATTACGTTCTTGTTCGTGAATACCAGATCCCGACAGTCATTTTTTATCTGGTGTTAACTGTTATTTCTTGTGTTAACATAAATTCATTTGTTAGAGGTATCAGCATTCTTGTTTGTTCATGTTCATCTCTTGTATCCCCTTTGCCCTTGTTAATATATTTCTTTCTACCATTTTCTATTTTATAAATGGGAAATTAAAATCTCCGCACAAATATTGGGGGTTGGAAAGTGTCAGGCCTTTATTTGGTTTCTGATCTCAGTAATGGTGTCAGAGGATTTTGCAACTGGAGCGTTCGGAATATACTGAATATACTCGTATGACTATTAGTATCAAGTTTAGTTTTTTAATTTTTACCACTAGAGGTTTTACGTAGTTGTTTGATTTATTTGCTATTATTTCTGTCATATGGTAATCATGCATAATCACCATCATAATCATGGATGAACCCCTTCGTCTTTCTGTTCTGTCGACTCGTAGTATGTTATAGCCATCGATTTGTATTTGTATTTTTACCGCAGTTTTTATAGTTTTCTTAACAGTCTTCAAGATGTGTTTCTATGAGGCGTGAGAAGTCAGTCGTTGTTTCATCTATAAATCCTTTCAGGTATGAAACTTCTTTTAACGAGTGGTTCGGTTTTAGCCCTTGTATATTTGCCACGGTCGTTTTTATGTTTTCAATTCTTCGTTGCCCTTTATGCATTACAAATTCGTTACTCTTCAGTTTCGCATGTTCCGTAGCCAATGTTATAACATCACTTTCTGTTGATCAACGAAGTTAAGGGACATTGTGTCAGAGAGTAGTGGGATGGGAGACCGTCCTCCGCGTTCAGACTATGTAACGACCCGTGGTTCGGATCCCACGTAAAGCTGTAGGTCCCTTCCGTCATATGACCTTAGATATTGCGAAGGAGGTTAAACAACCTCAACTTTTTTTCTTCCTTGATTCAGTGTATTTACACTTTTTTTTGTCTCCGTTACTCTGATTCAGTGATTAGTGTAGGTCTATAGGTCTATGGTCAGGCAACAAGCCTGACCTTTGTCAGAATGAATAATTCGGTGGAAGCAAACCAATATATACACATATATATAATTTCCGTTTTTAACATGGGTCGATGCGATGCGTTTGTGAAAAGTTTTATTTTAATATTTAATGAAAGTTTGACAAATATTTTCCTTCAAGAAAAGGAAAGATTGCAATTATCAGAGAGGAAAATAAAGCAACCTATTCTTCAACCCACCTGATGAAAAAAATAGAGAGAGAGAGAGAGAGAGAGAGAGAGAGAGAGAGAGAGAGAGAGAGAGAGTTACAAGGAGTTACAAATAATGTGCAAGATTCGGTCTAACCTTTTCTTGAAAAGATCTACAGAAGAAATGTTCACAACTTCTGATGGTAGCCTGTTCTACGTGTCACAGATCTTATACATAAAGTAATTCCCACACACACTAGTCCTAAACCGCTTCAAATCCAACTTCCAACCATTGTTGCGAGTTGGGTTATCATTTAAACTAAACATACTTCTAAAATCGACATTGTTGAACCCGCGTAAGAGCTTGAAAACCTCGATGAGTTCACCGCGCAGCCTCCGAGTTTCCAGCGAAAACAAATTCAAGGCGCGTAAGCGTCGATTGTAGCACATATACCTAACGGAAGGGATTAACTTTGTGGCCCTCGCCTGCACTCGCTCCAGCCTCTCAATATCTTTCCTGAGGGTGGGCGACCAGAACTGCACAGCATACTCCAGGTGCGGCCGAACCAGAGAATTGTACAGAGAGAACACAATCTCCTTGTTCCGAAATCGAAATTGCCTCCTGACATAACCCAACAACTTCTGGGCTTTCTTTTCCATCTCTACGCACTGTTTGGTAAACTTAATGTCGCTGCTAATTAGCACACCCAAGTCCTTTTCCAAATCAGTCGCCTCGATATTACTCTCCAACATGGACTAGTCCGACTTGGGATTGACGTAGCCAATGTGCATCACCTTGCATTTACCCAAGTTAGACGGCATTTGCCATTTTTCGGACCACTCTCCTATCCTACCTAAGTCCGCAAGCAGTTGCTCGATCGCCTCGGGCGTCCCAACATTGGCCCTAAGCTTGGTGTCATCAGCGAATTTGGCGATCCTACTGACGATGCCACCGTCGATATCATTTATGTAAATGATAAACAACAGTGGCCCCAAAACGGAACCCTGAGGAACCCCACTAGTGACCGAGGCCCAACCCAAACTAGCCCCTTTAATTACAACCCTCTGCCGCCTATTCTTCAGCCAGTTTTCAATCCATGTACCTACTTCCCCACCAATACCCAGCGCGCGCACTTTGGCCATTAGCCGGCGGCGAGGTACCTTATCAAAGGCTTTCTCAAAGTCGAGATAAAGTACATCAATTGCCCTACTCTTATCAAACTCACTCAATATGACGTGGAAAAACTCGAGCGAGTTGGTGAGACACGGCCTATGCCGTCTAAACCCATGTTGGGAGTCCCCAAGCAGCTTGTAGTAGTCCAAATGGTCAACGATCCTATCCGCTATTATCTCCTCTAATAATTTACCTACAACCGAAGTGAGACTAATGGGACGATAGTTCCCTGGCCTTTCGTGATCCCCTTTCTTAAAGATAGGGGTCACGTTGGCTTCCCTCCAGTCACCAGGCACCTGGCCCGTCTCCAGCGATTTGTTGAAGACTGTAGCCAGGTGGGGAGCCACCTGGTCGCGCACCTCCCGCAACACTCTGGGGAGGAACTGGTCTGGCCCAGGAGCCTTAAACGCGCTGTTTTTCTATTCTATCGGCAATGACTGTCGCGGTACACCGAACACTATCCAGGCCAGCACCTTCGTGCCTGACGCCTGGCTCGGGGATAACGCGGGTGTCCTCCCTGGTGAACACTCCCGCAAAGTACTCATTCAGCACATTAGCTTCTAATGGGCTTTCTACAATTAACATAACTGAAGAACTCCTCAGGGTTCCCCTTGCAGAGGTTTGCCACCCGTAGTTCTTCGTTACGTTTCGCTAGCCTAACCTTCACCTTCACTTCTCTGCACAGGCGGACATACGACTCAGTGTTCTCATGGGAACGATTGGCCTTCGCCCTCCTATACGCAGCCTTCCTATTTTGGATAGCCGAAGCGATGTCACGACTGAACCACTTAGGCTGCGTTGAAGCAGGGGTGACCGGTTTTGAGGGTATGGCAGCAGACTGCAGCACCATAAACTGGTCCTGGAATGCACTCCATACTTCCTCAACATCGCCACCGACCTCTAACCCCATCTCACCTACGCTATCCCGGAGGCCAACAAAGTCCGCCCGCCGTAGATCGAGCTTACTGCCTCTAGAGTCACTACGCTTCACCCGCGGGACGCAGACACAGAACCTAATCAGACCATGATCACTCCCGCCCAACGATTCGTCAACGGTGAGGCCAGTGACGAGGTTGTCTTCGGTCGTGAATACTAAGTCTAGAACGCTTTCGCCTCGTGTAGGCCCATTGACCCACTGAGTGAGGAAGTTCTCATCAGTAAAGTCAACTAGCCTCCTCCCTTCGGCATCAGCAGTACTGTCTTCCCAGTTTATGCCGCGACAGTTGAAGTCTCCTAAAACTACACACACCTTGTCCCCTAGCAGGTTACGGAGTTCGGTGTACAGGGCTGTATCCTCCTCGAGGAGGAGATGCGGAGGTCTGTACACCAATATTAACCTATAGTTCGTCTCTCCAACGTTCAGATCGACGCCAAGCAGCTCCCGTTCCAATCGGAACTGGCAGTCAACCGGACTCAACGTGTCCATCACGTATATTAGTACCCCTCCCACCTCCCCACGGGTGCGGTCTTTGTGAAATATTCTATACCCGGGAATCTCGAGCTCCCCAACATAGTCCCTACGATTAGTATGAATCCAGGACTCGGTGATAGCAACGATATCCTGGTATTCTGATGCTAAGAGCGCCCGTAGTTCGCAAAACCTATTCCTAATCGACCAAGCATTAAAAAGCACTTCAAGGAGGGAGCCTTCCCTATTCAGACCGCCCCCTAGCCCGACCCGTTTCCCGAACAGCCAGAGCTGTCGGGAGTTGAAGAGCCCCTCACCAACGAGGGGGCAACTTCCGCAGGAAGCTGAGCCCCCTCCATCGGGAAAGGAGGGTCACCCACCTATACATGGACGCACCTTCAGTTGAAGAGAGAGAGAGAGAGAGAGAAGAGAGAGAGAGAGAGAGAATATTTAAAAATAGAACATCCCACAGTGTCCAAAACAAAAGTGAAAAAATTATAACTAAATTATAAATAAGGAACATAAACAATTCACAAAATTGAAGATTAGGGTTTTAAAAATAAGGAAAGAAAAATAATACTTATATATATATATATATATATATATATATAGTGGACCTAGTTTTAGCCGTTTAAGGTGATAATGATTTAATTGTATGCTAGTTATTAATTGATGCAATGACTGATTGCTTATTAATGAAAGGCTATTTGAGTAGATCCACCATACTATTGGAAGTGACAGGAATGGCAGCGAGGTCACCAGCTTGGTTTACACCCAAGCAAATTAATATTAAGGTTATAAAAAGTACCTTATGGTTATAGTTTAATTAAGAAAATATTTATATTAATTTTCACAGTGAAAATACAATGGAAAGACTGACTAGAAAGCTTAACAATTCTATAATGACCTTTGAAATGCGCTCGTTTATGTGAGGCTTAATGGTATACAAAAATGGGACACAACCTGAAATATGAAACTTAGCGAATACAAAATAATGCATGTACGTAATACTATAACAAATAGGTTATGTAATACACTGATTAGGGAAGCTACAGATTATGCATAAATGATCTGTGAAAGAGGCCTATTAATGACACAGAAAGCGCGTACGTTTTGGTACACTGAATAGAATAAGTCTCGGTACTTTATTTTATTATGAAAATAAAGCCGTTATTTATTCACTGTGGTATAACAAAGAACTAACGGTAATTAATTGATAGTTTTACGTTATGCTTATGACATAGACTTAGCTAATAAGATGAAATGTTAATAGCTTAATTGACACGTAATAAGTAATATACTCATCGATGGTACTGTATGTAAATGGCATGCAACGTAGAACATTGAATGGGCCTAGTAAATGATATAAAGAATGCACGTGCGTTTGGTACATTGAATGGAAAACATGACACTCTGATTAAGTAGGCTAGATGATTGAATAGGCCTAGTAATGATATAAAGAATGCACGTGCGTTTGGGATAGGCCTAATGATAGTTGAGGGAATATACACTGTATATGATTTAGGCCTGCAGTAGAGAACTTATTTATCGCACAAATATAATAGTGAACACAACAGCGGATGATGTGAATTACAGGTTCTGAAGGACACTTGAATTAGGAAAATGGTCTACTGCGTTATTAACGAGAGTCAATGGGAACGTTTAATTACTCACTTTGGGAGTATAGCCTGCTGTTCGGCGGTAGGCTAATGTAGGCTTCACAAGAGTACTTAGAATATGATGTACTTAGCTTACCCGGACGATGTAACGCTGTTGAAGGAGTGTTGAAAAGGAAACTAATACCGTGAGTGTCGTTGATCGTCCTCCGGAAGCTGGTCGCTCACGCGTTAGTCGTGTCGTGGATTAGGCCTTTTGCGAAGGAGATGTAGGCCCGGTTGTGGTTGTCTCTTGGAAGTTTGTTCCGTAAGTCAAGGTATGATGGGCCTAATGGAGTCTCGTAGACGACCGTTCTTCGTAAAGCGGTAAAAGCTGACCAGATGTGGAGTGATTTGGGTTTGCAGCTTCCGCCGTCGAGTCACGCAATGTGTCCACCTTGAGGATGCTTCTCGTAGCGTTGCAACCTTGCCGGTGCTCTCGAGGATGATTGATAACCGGTTTATGCGGTAATGAAGAGACCAAGGGGAATTCCTGATGCCGTTGGGGTTTGCTGCGGCAGTATTGGTGGATCACTTCCAATGATGCTTCGTTTCTTGAATGTGGTGTTGAAGTGAGCCTTGGTCTTGAGCCGGTTAAAGCTGATGAAGGGTGACAACGTACAGAGTAGTCTAACGAAATGGAAGCGCTAACGAAGTGAGAGGGAGTGTGAGTGGGTGCTCGCTTTTATACGTAGTTCCTGTGACGTAGGACTTCGCACTAAATCTTAAGACGCTTTGTCCGCGCGTCCTTTAGTTGATAAGGGTTTGCGTTCGCGCCCTTTGGGAAGAAACAGACTTTCCATTGTTTGCCCACGTGTGTTTTCCGAGACTGTTTGATGATAGCGTGGAAGTAAAGGATTTCTATTTGTTGGTCTATTTCTTGTCGATCCGCTACATATATTTTTATCTTATTTTGAAAACCCTAATTATATATATATATATATATATATATATATATATATAAGCACACCGGACAAAAAATTAGTCACCCCTCTCAGAATGTACCTAATAACGTGTGACGGCGCTTCTGGCCTTGATAACCGCACGAATCCGGCGAGGCAGAGACTCTACGAGGTTGTGCATGTACTGAACATCGATTTGCTGCCACTCGTTCATCAGCCGGTCCCGAAGTTCCGCCAGAGTCCGTGGGTGTCTATTCCTGCGCTTCACTTTCTGTTTCCAGCCTGAACAACACCTTCGACGCATTCAGGATTAAAGGCTTCATTGGACCTGCGATGTACTCTTCGCCTCCCATCATTGGAGAACAAACAAAAACGGGACTCATCTGACCAAATTACACGTTTCCAATCTGCCGCAGTCCAGTTTTTGTGCCTCTGAGCCCATTTATAACGTGCCAATTTGTGACTTGCTGTTAACAGCGGCCTCTTCCGTGGTACCCTGCTCCAGATGTCCATCGCATGCAGTTCTCGTCGCAATGTCCGTTCGGAAATTGGTCGCTGGAAAACCTCATTGGTTTCTTGGAGCAATTGTTCTCTGGTTTGAAAACGATTTGCAGTTACTAGACGAGAAACATGGCGGCGTCCCCTATTGTCGAGAATTGTTTTCCGGCCACAGTTACGCCGTCGATTGTCAGTTGATTGCGAACTACACCACTCTTTGTAAACTCGCTGGACAGTACGCGTTGACACACCAACAAATTGGGCTACTTCAGACATTTTGTGTCCGTGGGCTCTGCCAAACACGATGGCTCCTTTTTGCCACTGAGTAACGTCTGCCTCACGATCCATTTTGCAGACTATATCCAACACACACTTTGTTCTTCACCACCTCACGAAACAGATCTGATCCTGTGTGCTACGTCACCGCTACTTGTCACTTACCAATGCTACATCAGCGCCCTCTGTGTGACCTTCAACTTCCTACTATCGGTGCTATTAGGGGTGACTAATTTTTTGTCCGGTGTGCTTATATATATATATATATATATATATATATATATACACACACACACACACTCGTTACCTCGTTCAGGTTCCGTGTGTTGGTCTCTCTTCACACGAAGGTCAAGCTTCTACCGCCTTTTCCTCTTCCCTTAATCAGGGTTTGTATTTCCTTATCGATACTCTCCAGTTTTTCTTCTATTACTTTCCTGGCATTGTTATCTCCGCAATTTGTTAACTTCGCCGCTATTCTCTTTCTTTTGCGGAATATTATTCTCTTTTGCCTCTCTAGCCAGTTCCTCTTTCCTTTTGGCTGTGCGTTCGGAGCATATTTTTCTAAAATTCTTAGCGTCTTTTCTTCCAAGGTTGTTAGCATTTCCTCATTTGTTTTATTCTTCAAAACTGTTCTCCACTCTATTTGGGCCATGTGTGATCTGATTTCTTCCCAACTTATGGTCTTGGAGTTTAAGTTAAAAGCCCCAAATTTGCTTTTTCCTTCCGTATGTGTACTGTCTTTTAAGGTTATCGCCATATTTGTTGATAACCCGATTATGTTGTGGTCTGGAATAATAATTGGGGTTATTTTTATATCGGCAATCAGGTTCGTGTTATTTGTGAATACCAGATCTAGGCAGTTACTTTTTCTGGTATTTTCTGTTATGTCCTGTGTCAGCATAAACTCGTTTGTGAGAGCCATCAGCATTTTTGCTTGCTCCTGGTCCTCTTTTGTGCCCCCCTTATCTTGCTCTATAAATATATTTCTACCCACCTTTTTGTATTTTATAAATGGGAAATTAAAATCGTCGCAGATTATTATATTAAGGGATGGAGAGTTTAGGGACTTTATTAGGATTCTGAGATCATCAATGGCATCAGAAAATTTTTCAGATGGAGAGTTTGGAGAACTATAGATGACTATCAGTACCACGTTTAGTTTCTCTATTTTCACTGCAAGGGTTTCCACGAAGCTGTTGGATTTACTTATTACCGTTGTCTGTCATATGCTTCTCATGTATGTAAATAGCACAGCCACCTTTACGTCTCGCTGTTCTATCCACTATTAGTAAGTTGAATCCATCGATATGCAATTCTTTCTTATCGATACAGTGTTCAGTTATCGCAGTTTCCTTAGCAATCTTTAAGATGTGTTTCTGTGAGGCATACGATGTCCGCCTTTGTTTCGTCCATAAAACCTTGGTTTAGTGAGTTGTTCAGTTTTATTGCTTAAATATTTGCCAAGACAATGTTTATGTTCTTTGTTTTGCATTGCCCCTTATGCATTTTAGTTCGTTGTCCTTTGGTCTCGTGTGTTTTGTAGCATTGTGGTTCTTCAAGATGATGGATCCTTTCCCGCCTACTTGTTCTGGTAGCTTCTTGCCACGAAGCGGTCCGGCTCGAGGGTTCTCAGCTGTGTCAGCTGCATGTGCTGTATAAGACTTAGCAGCCGTATTATGTCCGAGATGTTGAAAAAATTTTGTTCGGTATTTGTGTTTAGAGAATTTTGTTTGCTATTTGTGTACATATTTTTTCTCACATTCCTCCTGTTGTCATTTGAAACTTGTCCTTTGTCCTTAAAACTTGTCGGGAGATGATTTTCTCCCGTACTAGTAGGTTCCATATGTCGCATAGGTCTTGCAAATGTCGGGATGGTAGAATTTGCAGTTTCCACCAAATTTGCAGTGACCATTATTGTAGTAGTACTGTAGTTGCACAAAGGAGGGTGTTCGTAAATACATTATCCTCCCTTATAGCTGCAAATTCCTTTCACATAGTATTTACAGTTTCTTCCCCATTTTTACTTGGGGCTTATATATATATATATAATTTTTCTTATTTTCTTTTAAAACCCCTAATTTTTAATTTTCAGATTTGCGAATTTTATTTTCTTTATTTATAATTTAAATGTTATAATTTATTTAAGTTTTACATTTTTGTTTTTGATACTGTGGAATGTTTTATTTTTAAATGTTGTTTATCTCTCTCTCTCTCTTTTATTTTTCATCAGGTGGGCTCAAGAGTCGGTTGTTTCTTTTCCTCTCTGATCATGTTTCCTTTTCTTGAAGGAAAATAAATTTTTCCTCACAAATTTTCTTTAAATATTAAAATAAAACTTTTCACGAACGCACCACTTTGACCCACGTTAAAAACGGAAATTTTCTTCACTCTTTCTCAACGACGACATTATTTTTGACATTTTAATTATTGTCATATATAAAGGGAAAAAGTCACGCTTTTTCCTTGACTCAGGTCATAGAAACAGGAATAGAAATGGATGCTTTGCCAGGTGATAGAATTTTTCGCTTTTCTTTTATATTGTCTCTTATTTTTCTTATTTTTCTTATTTTTCTTATTTTCGTGTTGTTTTGGGTGAATCATGAATGTAAGTAAAATCTTATATATATATATATATATATATATATATATATATTATATATATATATTATATAATATATATATATATATATATATATATATAATACAGTATGTGAATATTCCCATGCATTTAATTCATGTTTGTGCATGTATTTTGCAACGGTTATTTTATATTATACTGTACAAGGTAGTCCAAAAGTCAATATCGGATTGGCTTTGTTCTAACTTAGCTTATAACGTGACACTGTTGATGTGTGATGTTTCTTAAAAATCCTCTTGTCAAAGCAGTAAAATATTTAATATGTTTTACCCAATTGTTACTTCTGGACAACCCTGTAAATATTATATTGTACAACCAACGACTTAACGGTGTATATATATATATATATATATATATATATATATATATATATATATATATATACACGAAGCGGAACACACTATAAAAACTTTAGATTTCGGTGCTGAGACTTTAATACAATACGACCTTGTTTGTAGAGAAATTTGGTTCCTGCTAAGAAATTCCCTCATAGTTTAATAGGCTAATAACAAATTTAGACCATGGAACGTAAATTAAATAGGTCCTGGCAACAAAATGGGCAAAGAAATGAAGCGAAGAAAACCTTCCATCGATTTTTTACCTGAGATTGTTCGAAGCCAAAGCAGCTCCAAAAAAAAAAACCCCAAAACGAGGTAACTTTTAATATAGCAGGTTTTCTCTCCAGCCTAATTATTTCCATAAACCTCCGGAAAGAATAAGATTAGCCCGATTTTTGTATTTCATTTGAGAATTTTTCTACGGAAGGTGAATGTATGCGCGCGAAAGATATAGTTTAAGAGAGGAAAATGTAAAATGCAAAATATTCATCGAGGAAACTGGCAGGTAACAACAAAACATATGTTCCTTTCCACAGATTACACTGTCAGCAAGCCTAAAATCATGTACATTGTCAAACCAATATTCTCATCCATATATATATATATATATATATATATATATATATATATATATATATATATATATATATATATATACACACACACGAGTATATATACAGTATATATAAAGAGAGAGGAGAGAGAGAGAGAGAGAGAGAGAGAGAGAGAGAGAATACAGCATACATGAAGAAATTTCATTTCAAACAAATATAGCTGTTCTAAAAATATTAATGAAGAATTAAATAAAAATGTGTGCGAATATTTTATTTCGAGTAAGTGAAGTAAACTAAATATTCAAGTTTATTGCTTTGCATGATAAATTTATTGGACTATTAGAACTGTATGATTTTTACCATTGTGCGAAAACCTGCTTCGACTGAAATTGATTTTACTTTCTTGCCTGAAAAAAAAATTTAACTTCAGTTCCATGTCCTCCGTGAAATTTCCAGTTGATCAAATGTTTATTTGGTCCCTTATGAAGTTTGTCACTAGCGACAATTTTTTTTTCTTTTAGGTCACACACAGACTGTCATGAAATAAAACTGCGAACATTTTGTCGTACCTCCTTTTCACCTTTAGTGTTTTCGAAAACTTTCTTATTACAGTCTGTGATTCAGGTAATTCTTTATTCCTAAAACAACAACCAAAAAAAAATAAATAAATTCATAGGTGTTAAATTTTAGTAGCCAAATTCTTCGCGTTTAGGGTGATGTGGACCTTTATCACTCTGTATTCCCATCACGCAACCTTTATTTTGAAAAAAGTTTTACCTTTTCTTTTTATAGATGGGTCGATATCAAAGTAAAAATATTTGAAGTCAGTGGATAGAGGACAATTTAAAAATAGCTGTCGTTGGCGTTAAAGAGGGGAAAATATCTAAAATGAAGGCTGCCAAAGTTTATAGAATTCCTAAGACAACTTTGCTGGTGCACTTGAGAGAAGAAATTGGAGGAGAGAGTTTTTCGATCAATCTGTGGAGTGTAGAAAATTCCTTGGTATAGCGTGTCCTGAAAATGAATTTTTGACTTTTTGTATAGTATGACTTCGAATACTTGCATTCGCTGTCATATGGCGGTATGATTTCGAACGTTTGCATTTGAGCTCGCTGAAAGCTTAATCTTCAAGCACAGTTTCAACAAAGAACAGAAAAAGGCAAGAAAAACAAATTTATTTGAGAACTGCTGAAAACAGGAGTTTCATTCGAGCAGGAGTATTTCCAAAAGATGCAGCTGGATTTTTTTTCTAATAGTCAGAACATTACATTCCAATCGAACGATTTTTGTTGTGGATCTGTCAGGAATTTTAATTACTGAAGGTAACAAGATTCTTACTCAAAAAGGGAAACAGAGTGGAAGCTGTTGCAAGTGCGGGGAAAGATTCAAACGCAACCTAATAATCTACGTTTATTTTCAAAGGAAAACGAATGGCTTTTAATTTGTTTCATGGAGCACCAACTGGTTCGATTGGTTTCCATTCACATAATGGTTGGATAATGCGGGAAAATTTCTTGAGTGGCCCAGACCTTTCCAAATTCAACATCTGCTTCCCTGGAAAACAAAGTGCTGCTACTATCGGTCAAGCATTCAACACGTATTTCAGTAGAAATTTGTGAGTTCTTACGAATCAACGGAACTTTGTATATATGCCCCACTTTGCACAAAATATAAGATGTAGTCGCTGGATATTGAATCATCTTGGCATGAGAGTGACGCCGAATGGAATTGCAGCAACCTTTGACCTATCGTAAAAAAAATTGGCGCATGAAACTGGCTATTTCAGGATCACGAAAGAGGAACACTGAGAGGTGATGATGAGATATTCCTGAGGACATCATTTGAAGGTTACTCGCACCTTCTTTAGTTTCAGAATTAGCAAAGGGTTCAATAAAAATGGCTCCTAGCCAAACTGGAAAGTGGAAGACAGAAAAGAGAAAGCTAAATCTAAAAGCATGAAATTCAAAATGAAACCAATACAAGAGAGAAAACTGTATAGCGAAAAATGCCGCGAAACTGAATAAGAAGAGAAATAAAACAAAGAAATTAAAAAAGAAGCTGAAGAACCGGCATGCCAAAATAGTCAGGAACCTTTTGTAAGTGGCCTTGAAAAACAAGGAATCAAAACTAAACCTTCAAAGGTAAATCCTAAAGTGCAGAATCAAATGATTCAGAACGTGTAGAAAAACTTCCTTAATGTACAGTTTCAGATAAGAGTTCGCCTTCAAAGAAAACTTCTCGAAAAAAAATATTACTCAGTAACGATTAAGTTTTGTTGAATTTATTATTACTCTCAATAAAGAAAGAAAAGATAGCCACAGAAAAACAGAATATTAATATATAACACTGGGCAACACGTATTTTATTGAATGATATCTGACACTTGATTCTAGGTAATTTGGGTGCGCTGAATACGAATTTCAACTCGGTTTGGCTCTATCAGGTCCTGATTCTTGTCGACAGCCTATGTGCCATTTTCCAGATTTTTCAAATTAGGACTAAAAAATTAAGTCATGTGTTAATTTTTTTTCAAGTTTCATGAATACAAGCAGTTCAAACTACAGTAAAATTACATTATAACGATAGAAATGACTTAAAATAAAAAAACAAACAGATATGAAGCTTTCACTGTGGCAAAAAGTTTCTTTTGTAAGACTTTCTAGCGTATTTGCTTGTTGATGGCAGGTCTCTTTTCAAGCACCAGCAGTAATCAGCCATCATGTGGGAATCCCAGCGGCCTTGGTACCGTTCCTCCATAATTTTGATATCTTGGTGGAATCTCTCCCCTTGTTCGTCACTTACATCACCTAAATTACTTGGAAATTGGTCAAGATGGCTATTCAAAAAATGCATTTTTATGCTCATATTGCAACCTAACTCTTTGTAGTCCCTTAAAAGTTTTTTTACGATTTCTTCGTAGTTATCTGCCCTATAATTGCCTAAAAAGTTTTCTATCAAGTCCACGAATGAGAACCAGCCATTTTTTTCGCGTTCATTCATGACATTAGGAAAATTGCTGTCTTTAATCATTGTTCTTATTTGTGGACCGTCGAAAATTCCCGCCTTGATTTTTTCATAACTTAAACTTGGAAATTTTGAAGTTATGTATTTGAAACACTCGCCGTTCGTATCTAAAGCTTTTACATATTGTTTAATGAGGCCTAGTTTTATATGCAGAGGAGGAAATATGATTTTATCTCTGCTCACTAAAGGTGGATTAATTACGTTTTTTTCTCCGACAGTAAGTGATGTTCGTGCTGGCCAGATTTGTTTGAAATAATGTTCTTCCTTGGCTCTGCTGTCCCATAAGCAAAGGAAGCAGGGATATTTAGTATACCCTCCTTGTTGTCCTAGCAGAAAATTAACCATTTTTAAGTCAACACATATGATCCACTCGAGCTCCCTATATTTGATAAGATTTAAAACCTTTTCTATATGTTCATACTTTTCTTTTAATTTTGTTGAGTGCCCAATCGGTATCGAGCCGTATAGATTGCCATTATGCAACAACACACACTTAAGACTTCTTTTCGAACTGTCTAAAAACAAGCGCCAATCATTTGCATCGTAAGACTCAACCCCCATCTTCTTTAACAAACCAACTATGTCGCAGCAATATACTAAACTATCATCTGTTCTAAAATATTTAACAAGTTCTTCTTCTCTTTTTCTGTAAAATGAAATGTATGTGTTTGAAGTAAGCAAGTTTTTCTCTTTAAGTCTTGAAGCTAAAATTTCCGCAGCCTTTTTTGGCAAATTTAGATCCCTTACAAGATCATTCAACTCGGCCTGGTTAAACTTTTGCGGATCGTTTTGACTTTCAAATACGCTGGGGTCAAAATCGGTGTCTGACTCCTCAAAGTGCATAACAATATTTTCAGGAACATCTTCAACTAATTCTTGAGTTGGCAGACCCTTAAATTTTGGAATGGGGATCTCATTTGAATGTAGCACAGGTCGTATCGCGGTGTCGAAATTTGGGTACTCGATACAATGTTTATTTTTCTTAGTGAAGCCCGAAGTCTTGACAAAGCAAAGGTAGCAATCGGTCTCGTGGTTAGTAGGCTCTCGCCACACCTGATATGGAAAAAAATTATAAAGCGTTAACAAAAGCGACGAGAGACTTGTTTTTATGAATTTTATCAAAAGTTATCACCCAAACATTTAACATTTCTCTGTGTTTCAACCTTATGCAATATTTGAGATTCTTATAAACATTTTCTGTAAATTTTTGTTTATGTACCTAAGTTACAATTACATTTAGGTAAGTTACAGTATACTAGTGATTAAATTACGTAGTTTTATGAAATCATAAACTTACCATCGGAACTCCAAAAGGTATTTTTGAATCCGAACCCTTCGTCCAATGTCGCAGTCTTTCAATGCATATAGTGCAGGCTTTATGTGGAGCCCACGATTTATCTTGGTCCCCCAGTTTTATGCCAAAATAAGCTAAGTAAGCTCTTTTTACGAAGTCAGTTATATTTGCTCGTTGATGTGGAAGTGTAAAATTTCCACATATATAACAGAAGGAATCAGGGTTGTTTTTGCATTTGAACTTTCTAGTGCTTGATGACATATTGCTTGATTGTTCTGCCAATTTGTAAAGGTATTTAAAGCCCTTAATTCATATAAATTTAAGAAAATCTGAAATATAAACACAAAAATTAGTTTAAATAGGTACTTATTATGAAATAGGTACTTACAATCTATGAAATTAAACTAGAAACACGGATGAGTAGGTACAATATAAATTACGTCTAATTAAATCAACTATATTAAATCACGATGACAAAATTACTCACTAAATCATATGCCAATTCAAAATTATGTTAATGCCGAAACTTAATTAACTAACTCAACTGACTGACTGACTGACTGACTGATTGAATTGACTGATTAACTCTGGAAACGAGTCGCTTTTATATATTTTAGTTGTCCCTCTAGAATACTCTACAGAGAACAGGAACGCTCGAGAAAATTTTAGAATTCTATGATATTTTTAGCTTAATTTACTAATATTAAAATGGGTTAAAAATGACAAAATTAAAAATATTTTTAGGGTGTTACATATAAAAATATACATAATACAACAATACCATAACAATAGGTACAAATACCTAGATAAAAACCTAGTTGCATAATGTGTAACTGCAAAAAGACAGCGAGTATTGAGAAAAAAACCTTTTTATGAATACGACGAAAGAGGAGGGGTGTTGAGCAAAATCAGGACCTGATAGAGCAAAACCGAGTAAAAATTCGTGCTCAGCGCACCCAAATTACCTAGAACTAACTGTCAAATCTAATTCAATAGGCAAAAAGTTGAAATTTGTTCCCCAGTGCATAAATAATTAATAATTTTTTGGCTTTATAGAAAGCTTGTTCGTAAACGAACTTTTTCCCGAAATTGTACATTAATGTAATCATATGTTTAAAAAAATAAAGAAATTAAATTTCAGTTTACATTTCAATTTACCCTGAAATAGACCTATGTCTCGGTATTTTCTGTGATACAAATACTCGTTCGCAATTACATGATGAGGTATATGGACCGACGAGATTCAAAACCACGTTCAGGTACGGGGCTATGATCACTTCTGTAAAGTTCACTTACTCGTGTTTTGCGCAAAAAACAATTGTTTACAAGATACTCCAATATTATTGGAAATTTCTGTTTCTTAATTCCTTAGTACTGACAGTCATAAAACAGTGTTAGTACAGCTTAAAAGCGCCATATGCACATCCTTCCCACCCACCTACGAAATACAACCTTAAAGGTGACTGGGTACGGGTGAGGGGGGGATGTGTTACTAATCTATGCTTCTCTATTAATGTGTATACTGAATTTGGTGCAGATTCTTAGCTGTTTAGACGTATATAAACGGACAGACAGACAAATAGACATCAGCATCATCATTCCCAATATATATATATATATATATATATATATATATATATATACATACACACACACACACACATATATATATATATATATATATATATATATATATATCCCCTCGGTGGTGTGATGATTAGCATCACTGACAACGCATTCACCGACCCAGGTTCGATTCCCGGCGAAGGCAGGCGTCGCTCAACTCACCCAGCTGTTCATCCTTCAATACAAAAAAATTGGTTGGTAGATAAATGGAGACCCTGGACTGCTGATCGGGAGGTCACGAGTTCGAGTCTGAAGGAGGAGTTCGTAATACCTGACCACCCACCGTGGGTTGTGGTTTGGATTTCACGTTAAGCTGTAGGTCTAAGGTGGGGTGACAAACTTTACCTTCGTCAGAATGAACAATTCGGGCAGAATCAAAACTAAGGTTTACTATATATGATTTTTGCGTTCCCTTTAATAGTTTTTGTGCATTAAAAATTATATAATCTGTCTAATCTATTTTTATTAAAATCAAATAAGTGAAATAAAATATACTGTACAGCTGAACTTCTTAATCCATTACAAAAGCGAATTTGCTCTGTAGCTCTAATTTATTAAAGTGAGAAGAGAAAAATTACCTCTTAGCGACGTTTTTGAACAGTCTTTAATAAAATTAATAAATATGAATCTCAAGATTCTGACTTTAAAACAGACCAACATATCACATTTCATAACGTTCTTAATGGTTTCTTTTTTTTTTTCAAGAAGATCTTAATTTTGTTTAATCTATTTTAACACTCAAATAATTGCAGTTATACTCTTTACAGTCATCTGTAACAACTTATAAGAGATTGTCGATTTCCTGCAAATGACAGAGTAATGCTTCGATTTCCTTCCTTTCACTATGTCACTGATTTTTTTTAACAAACAAAACAAACAAAATCATTATTCATAAAAGAATAAAAGTGACGCCGTTTTTCAATATTTTTCTGGACAATTTAGATATTTGATGTGGCAATAATATATTCACAGTATTGTAATCTGAATATGCTGTTGGAAGCATGGAAGCTTTTTAGACAAAATTAATGGGATTCAGTTTATTTATTGCGTAAGAGAAGTGAAAATGGCATGTAAAAGTAATTGTATTAACAAATACTAATAGTAATGATAATACTAATACTAATACTTAATCACAGAATGAAAATTTACATAATTTTAAACAAAATGATCACTGGTATATTTAGTAGAAAATAAATTATGTTTAATAAAAATAAAAAAGGTTAAATTATGAAATTAAAAATGCTCAATGAAATTAGCATATTTTAGATAGTTAATTATAAAATAGGAACTTAATTACTATGGTAAAAATGGCAGTAGTGAACTTATACATGAGTAGGAGCTAATGAAGTACTTCTTTAGTGATTTGCAAATATATTTAGTGATGAAGCATGCCTGATATTTATGGAAAGTGGATTCCATACATCCGCTCCTTTGAAAGAGGGTGCATTTCCTGCAGTTTCCATTGTATAACTTGGTTTGTGTATAAAACAGTGCTGTAACAAGGGCGAGGCGAGCGAGGCACTTGCCTCGGGTGCGCAAAGCTGAGGGGCGCAGAAAAACTATATAAAAATATATATCTACTATTCCAAGCACGCCATGCCATTAGGGAAAGGGCGCATTTCTATAAATTTTCAGTACTTTTCAGTACTTTATTTTCTGTTTTCCATGCATATTATTCGATCAGCGCTTTTCCAAACCGAATATTGCAAATCAGAAAACAGGATTTAATGACTGGAAAAATGTAAGCCGTAGGATATTGTAGAACATGAAAATTCAACTAATCATCGTGAAAATTTCTGTAAATGGAAATCCCTACAAAAAAGACTATTGTGCGGACAATGTATCGATGATGCACTACAGAAAGCTATTGAAACTGATAAACAAAAATGGAAACATATGAAAATAGTTCTTGACGCTGTGATGTTTTGTACTAAAAACAATTTACCACTTAGAGGATCGTGTAGTGTTATAGGAATAGGGGGGCGCAATTTTATAAGGGTGCGCAAGTATAGGGGGCGCAATTTTATGATCTTGCCTCGGGAGCAAAATTAGTTAGTTATGGTGTGGTATAAAATCACTGGTCGGTCTAGTGTTACAATGATGATGGATTTGATAGGGGATGATTGCTTTTTGAATGAATGATGTATGTTGCTCCTCATTGATAACTCTGAACATATTGACAGCAATACTGAGTTTGTAGAAGTCATTTACTTTTAAAATATTTAGCTCTTTAAACATGCTTTTAAAATATAGTTTTTCGTCTAAATTAATGCCAAGCATTTTAACCTCATTTACCCTTTGAAGAGTAGTGTTCCCAATTTTTATTTGATAGTTTGTATTTGTATGTTTTATGGTGATAATCATACAAGTTGACTTTGTCAGGTTCACTAAAAGTTTATCGGCACACATCCATTTATACACATGTTCCAATTGCCCGTCCATTATACTTAACAGAAAGTCTAAATTATGATGGGAAGAAGCGAGTGTGGTATCATCTGCATACTGCGCGCATTTTAATGTGGTTGAAAGATGAAAATCGTTGACAAGTACGATTTGAACCAATCGAGGATATTTTCTTTTATTTCGTGTATGTAATGTTTATTGAATAAGATTTCACGCGAAATTACATCAAATGCCTTTGATTTAATCGAGGAAGACCAAGACAGTGTGTTTATTGCTGTTTAGGTTCTGATACACATTTTCTAATAGTACGTTTATGGCATCTTCCTTCGTATGCCCACTTCTAAATAAAAATTGTTTTAGATAAAATATCGTATTTGATTAAGAATTTAGTAAGTTTATTGTATAAGTTTTTTCAAATACTTTACTTAAAGTATGTCTATATTACTATTATTATTTCCAAAGAGGTAAATAGAACGTAAAATACGAAAGGGATGAAACTCATACATGATTTTACACGCCTCTAATTCTTTTCTAAAACGAAATTTCACTCAAAATTTTTTTTTTATTTATTTCGATTCAATATAAAAGCGGGATTTTTTTTATTTTTTATTTTTATGAATTACAATTCTAGAATTGGCCAACTGGGATAATACATGATATTACATTTTATATTTCTATATTTAATACTGCGTCGTAGCAATTATACTGTTTATATATCCTTCAACCTAAAGAAAATATTCATTTAAGCAATGATAACCTTCTATAACTTTAATACTTTTGGGTAAAAATGAGATTGGTTTTTCCTTTCCTTAAATTAATTAAATTTTCATTCAAAAATAGCCGAAAACTGATGTTTTATAGAACTTTTATTTTATGCTCTTGAGTAAAGGCCTTGACTCTTCGCTATTTTTCCCTCCCTATTTTTCCCTTTAGACTTTTTATGCAAATGAGAGTAACAAATTATAAGATCTTAAAATGAGAACTTAAAAGATTCACGTCTCTGCATTTTATCAAATTGTGATTCCGATTTACTATTTTTGTTTTGGTGTTGTTAACTCTTTCAAGTACTAAAGAAAATTGAACATCATTCGAGTACACTTACAAATTAACTTTATCGCGTTTGAAATAGGGCTAAATTGACTAGAAAAGGATGTATCATAGATTGTACGTATATTCTTAAACGTTTTGATTATTTGAGTGTTTGGAAATACCATTATTACGCCTCTCCTTTTCGAATATAATTGCAATCCGACGAATGAACCAGTATTTAGTCGGTTTTAATCCTTTCTCCAATCTACGTCTTAGCATTAATTCTTAAGTCGAAGTATTAGCTATTAAGGAATGCAAATTTTGGCATCAGTAATGTATAACCATTTCAGTTATAATGTGTATGTACAGATTCCATACAGACTTCGGTTATAATAGTGTATAAGCTCAGTTACGTAAGCTACTTATTAAATTCTTGTTATATACAGGGTGTCCCAGAAGTCTGAACTCATAGGGAAAATACAAAATAGACATTATATTTTTAAAGTGAAACAAACACATTTTTAATGTCAATTTTACATATTTCAGGAAAGAAAATACCCTGATGCCTCAGTAGACCAATCAAGAGAAGGTCAGACGGAGGCATGTTCGTCAAATAACTGACATGCCTCTCTCTGGCTTTTTCCGGAAACATGTAGTATTGTAGTAATACCAGTTCCACCTTCTCTCGATTGGTATACTGAGCCATCAGGGTATTTTCTTTCCTGAAATATGTAAAACTGACATTAGAAATGTGTTTGTTTTACTTTAAAAATCTAATGTCTATTTTCCCTATGAGTCCAGACTTCTGAGACATCCTGTACAGTAAGGTTACTTAGCAAGGAAGCATGGAACATTTTAAAGCACTTTTGAATGTAAGTGAAGGAAGTTAATGGTTTCAGTGTTTATCTATACCTTCTACTTTTTTCCGCGTTTGTATATTTAGATCCGTATTTGAGTGAGTGACTAGTGGTAATCTCTCTTTTGCATCGCAATATCGAAGTCATTATTCCTTACGTCTGTACATTTACATAACTAGTAAACATCAGGAATTAATTGCGAAATTATGTTCCCTAATTTTTTTACTCATAAATATTTACCTTCCTAAACTTTAAGTTCGCGAAATCCATACACACACACACACACACACACCACACACACACACACACACAAATTTTTCCCGAATAAATTTTATACTTTTTTAAGCGCTCGAGTGGCGTGACCCTTGGAATGGAGGAAAAGCAGATATGAGATCCAACTTTATGAATAATGGAAGAAAAGATAAGTGGCTTCCCACAGTTTCGCTGCGAATAATGAGCTAAAAAAATATTAGCTCGTGTATAAGTTTCTAAAAGATGGTTACAACTGTCTACCAAAATAAAAATGCAAACCTCGAAGAGATTAAATAGTATAGAGAAAATTTTGTTTTTCATTTTTTCGGTCAATGGTTCTAAAGTGGCAGCGTAAAATTTTGATGGCTGCGTCCACATTGCAATTGTAAATCCCTGACTGGCTTTTCAAACTTTCAAAAATGCGTATAAAATCTGATTAAAGCGTGGGTAGGTATGCAAAGTTTTCAGATTATCCTTTTCTCACCACGCTTCTACAAATCATTATTTGTGAAATAGAGAAAAGTCAGTCGATCAAAAACTTTACAAAATAACATAACCATGAAAATTGAGCTTCTCATCTGAAGCCAACTTAGGTCAAAATTTGTGAAGCTACAGTTAAAATCTAAATGCTTTTTGATTTAAAGTAAATATTAAGCTCTCAGTGGACTGAGAACTTTTGCTAAAAATATTTTCTATTAAATTCCTTGCATATAAAACGAGCGTGGATTGACTACATATAGATAAGCTTTGACAGTACCATTAGGGAATAATAATAATAATAATATATATATATATATTATATATAATATATATATAATATATATATATATATAATATATATATATATTATATATTTAGATGGAGATGGACTCCTCTTGCGCAAGAGTTACAGTAGTATAATTACATTTCCACCTCCATATATGAATTTTGAACCCTCACCGAGATTAAAGTACATACCTATTAAAAGAAACTTTTATTCAACAATTATCGTGGTGTTTTTTTTTAAATAAGTGAACGTTATTAATATATTTCCATAGGAAATAAAATGTAATAGTGAACTCCAAAATATCTTTTAAAATAACAGTGCAATATAACGTTAAACCTATTCCAGCATTCATTAAAAAGAGAGAAAAAGCAATTTACGTAGATTAAATCTCTTTCCATTCCTTTAATTCTTAAAAAAGTTAAAAAGAAATTTTTAACTCGAAGAACGGTTTAAAGCTTTGTCCCAATTTGAATTCGTACATTGAGGAGTGTTTGTAAATTTCGGAAACTGTAAAAAAAAATTCACCTCATTCAGATGGGAAGGAAATTACATTTGTAAATTATGATCCCTATTTTAAAAGTAACACTTTCATTTTTTAGGAAATCATGTCATTTATTGGATACATAAAATTACAGCATAAAGAGAGAAATTTATTCTCGCAAGAAATAACTCTCTCTCTCTCTCTCTCTCTCTCTCTCTCTCTCTCTCTCTCTCTCTCTCTCTCTCTCTACACACACATACACACAAACAATATATATTGATATTTCAGTGAAACCTTTGCTATTGAGCTAGATACAGTATATAAAAAGCTTTTGATAAGGTCTGGCACAAATCCTGAATATCCAAATTGCCCTCCTTCGGTTTCTATCCTTCTATCTGTGCCTTCCTCTCTGATATTCTTTCTGGCCGATCTACAGTATAACTGCTGTTGTAGATGGGTATTATTTTTGTCCTAAAGCTATTAATAGTGGTGTTCCTCAGGTCTCTGTCCTGTCACCCACTCTTTTTCTTTTATTTATCAATGATCTATCAAGTCGCACTTCCTGTCCCATTTACTCCTATGCCGATGATTCCACTCTTCACTTCTCCACCCGCTTCACAAAGTATCCCTCTCAACAGTCACGCCATGTTTCGCGCGAGACGGCTATGATGCACCTGACCTCTGATATTTCTACTATCTCTGACACTGGCAGAGAAAACCTTGTGGCTTTTCGTCTCATCAATTCCTCGCCTCATCAATTCCTCGCCTCATCAATTCCTCGCTTCATCAATTCCTCGCCTCTTACGGACTGTCTTCAATCTCCTTCTTTTCACCGCAACATTGCCTCACTTTCTCTTTACTATTGATATTACAACGGACAGCGCTCTTCTGAACTCTATAACTGCATACCTCCTTTAAGGAGAGCACACAGTACCAGACTTTCGACACATTCTCATTCCATTTCTGTCCAACTCTCCAATGCAAGGATTAATCGGTATCTCCCTCAATCCATCTTTCCCTCTGTCTATGATCTCCAGCCTTACAAAGGCAGAGTGTGTAGGCATCTCGAAAACCCTGAACCTTCATTTTGGCTCTCTCCTTCTTATATAGGAGGGGGGAGGGCGTTTTTGCGGGCATTCACCCTTGGCTACACCTTCCTGCATAAAAAAATATTAAAGTAATTGCAAATGTATTTTTGAAAAATGTAAATATATATATATATATATATATTATATATATATATATATATATATATAATATATATATATATATATATATATATATATATATGTATATATATATATATATATATATATATATATATATATATATATATGTATATATATATATATATGTATATATATATATATATGTATATATATATATATATATAGCGCTGATGAATAATTTTAGATGCAAAGATAGATTTTTTTTTATGCAGGAAAGAATTGCCAAGGGCAAATGTTCGCAAACCCCAACCCCCATAAAAGAAGAAGAGAGCCAAAATCAAGGTAAGAAATTTCGAGATGCTTGGACACTCCGAGTTTGAAGGATTGGGGGGGGCCATAGACGGAGGAAAAAGATGGATTGAGGAAGGATGTTCCAGAGTTGACAGGTTGAGTTGATGAAGGGTTGTCTTAAGTGGGCTAATTGGTTGGCAGAAAAGGGATGAGAATGTGTCGGAAGCGCGGTATTACATCCCTTTGTTGATAAAACTAATTATAATAATAATAATTACAATATTACAATAAGTTTAACGTAGAACATATAAATGTTAACTGAATTAGTGGTATTTATTTTTTTATTTAATTTGGCCCTTAAACTTTACGTTATTTATAATATTTTAAAGTCCATTATCGACAGTTTGCCTCAATTTAAGATAAAATTCGAGAACATTTCGTAAAAAAAAAAAATTCAATTCAAAATGAATTTTGGAGAAGTTAAAGGCTCATGAATTTCAACCACTGAACGTCAGTCAGTCGCGTAAATGGACTCAAACACGCATTTTCTCTAAATATGATGCGCCATTAAAGCCAAAATGATCGCATTAAATTTTACGTGTTTTTACTTCCAACTGAACTTCCAAGAACAACATTAGTAAATAGAGATGTGGTTCCCGCAGTTATTGAAACATTATTGATGCTCGTTTAGTTTCAATTACTATAAAACCAACAAATTATATAAGTGTTTAAGTAATTTGAAAACTTTTAATACCTAATGTGAATTAATAAGATTCAGTAAGAGAGCGAACGATAAGGAACGAGTGGACGCTTTTTTTTATGCTGTTTTGAATTGAAATATGCCACCGGGATTATTAGACTGAAGAGTTCGAAATTTAACATACTTTTTTTTTCAAGGTTAAATTTCAAGAAATGGAATTTGATTTGTGTTTGCAAAACGGCAAAATATTTCGTCTGTATATATTATGTTCCTCAGTGATTGTTATTTCATTTCGACAAGTCAGATATGTGGTTCTAAAAGTTAACTTAGCTAACCGAGTTAGCTTATTTTTTATGAGTTTAAGAGAAAGCTTGTTTAAAATGACAGTTTATACGATAGTACAGAGTGTGTATAAAGTAACGCGAGTAAAGAGACAAATCCGATTTGAATTGGTTTAAACTAGTTTCAATTTGTTTTTAACTCGTAAACATCATCGAATATACAGTTGTTATAAAGTACGTGTGATAAATATTACTCGTTCATGTTCAATCGCGTTAATATAATTCAAATCGGATTTGTTTCTTCACTCGCGTTACTTTATACACACCCGGTATTTCCCTGGTCCTATATAAATCTTCTAATCTCATTTCCTCTAAAACCGACGACAAGCTCAGCGATTAAGTAAATCTTTAGAATAAACGGGTTTCCAGCTTACGATCACTTTAAATATAGTATATAAAACCAAAAATAAAACAATATACCTAATTTAATCTAGTCCACGAACGTGTTTCACTTACAGCGACAGTCTATCAATAAAGTATTTGGCTTTGAAGTACTGTAACTCGGCTACGAGGGAATATTACCAGCGCCTGTAACTCAATGGATAACATTCCCCGTAAACGAAGTAAAGACAATGAGGTCTTTACAGGAGTTAAAGCAATGAACCGTGTAAGTCTTACCAGAGTCCTGTGCCAGATTCTGGCTTTCCTTACTGACTATCATTATTATTATTATTATTATTATTTATTAGGAAAAATGTCACAATTTATCCGAGTGATGGCGTAAGTGTCTTTTACTAACAAATATATCGAAATGATGTTCTAAGGATTTAATAAAAGTAAATGAAGAAATTTTCGCGTACCAATGCTCCCTCCCGCATAAATGTAAGCAAAGAGGAAGCCGTATTTTATCGATTTCTATATAATATGCTTTTTAAATATCACTGAAACGCGAAAAAGATATGAGTATATCAGTTGTTCAAAGTCCATTTGTTACTTCCCGAAATACCAAAATTCCAAACATAATTTTACTATTTTTACTTAATAAGATAAATGTTATTTCTATGTTAACGGTTCATATATTCTTTCTTTAGAACTATATTATTAACAATCGTATATATATATATATACACAGGGCCGGATCTAGAAGTTGCGAGGCCCTAGGCAGATCTAGAAATTGCGAGGCCCTAGGCCTATATATATGAAAATATGGACTTAATTATCGGTACTATACCAGCAATATTAGAATCCCGCATAGACCAAACCAAAATAATCACGCATGGAAATTGTATAAGAAATATAAATAAACCATACAAATAAGTATAAATTATAATATGAATCAAGATTTGTATCGAAAATATAAGACAATGATTTCTAAGATTTATATAATATTATAGGTAATGAATTTCCATAGTATACAAACGTTTTTCATATGTGATGTATAAGAGATGTTGACATTTCATTTTTTATAATAGTGAGCGATCGACTTATCAGGCTAAATATTAATGCTTTAATATTTGGGTCAGATGCTCCTTGAATATTACAGCAATGCTTTTCTACTTTTCTTCGAGCTAAACTCTTCAATTAATTGAGAATAATCTAATGAATTTGTTATATCGTTTTCTATTGATAACATAGCTAATGATTGCAATCTCGCTTGAGACATGGTGGAACGCAAATATGTTTTAAGTTTGAGACGCGAGAAACTTCTTTCAGCCGAAGCAACAGTAAGTTTTTATTTAAATTTTTAATAAAATGTTAAGTATGTTACATATTTTAAATATTTAGTTACTAAATATTTAAAATATTTAGTTACTAAATATTTAAAATATGTAACATACTTAACATTTTATGAAATTTTAGTAGTTAATTACAGAAACAGATGCTCATTTATTTGAAAATAATTATTTCTTTATAAATAAATTAAGTTATCGTTTTGATAATTTTTCTAAGATTCTTAGTTAGCCCATCCTTGTTTTTTTTTTTTGTGTATTATGTTCATTATTTTACATGAGAATTAAATGTTTTTTTTGTATTATGTTCATTATTTTATATAGGAATTAAATGTTTTTTTTGTGCATTTATTCATTATTTTACATACGAATTAAATGTTTTTTTTGTGTATTATGTTCATTATTAAGGCCAACTATAAATTTGCCTTGAAAAAGTAAATGGTGCCCGCCGCACTACCGGTAGTCTTGAATGTGCTCTTCGGCACAAAAAGGTTGGGGACCCCTGCCTATGCGATCGCCTAGTTCGCCTATAGCTAAATCCGGGCCTGTATAATATATATATTATATATCTATATATATATTATATATATACGAAAGATGAATTTTTCTTTACTAAAATTTTGAAATAAATTCATTTGAGCTATTCAAACTGAAGAAATTATAAAATTACATAAGGTTGAAATTATATATAATTGTATATAGAAATTATATCTAGTTGAAATTTACATTTCAACTAAATTACTTACCAAACGTTTCAATTAAAAAAAAAAGAAGTAAAATTCAGTAAAAATGAATTGGTGTCTGAATTTGGATAAAACATTAAATAAAAAATAACGTAGATTTTATCTATCCAACGTCATCGTGTGATGAATATGGTATTTTTTATCTTTTTTTATTATTTTTATGATTATTATTTTTGCATGCCATACGCGCGAGACCCCAAGTGATCATATAAAACTTTTTACCTTCGCCAATCAATATAATGAAGGTTCCCGCAGACCCACCAGTCTTGACGCTCTATAACTTTAAGTATTTGTAAACCTTCAAAATATTTTAAAGGAATGATTTCAAATTTAACTCTATTTTCAATTGATTATTTTGTAACTAAGGCACTTTATCAGATTTAACCCTTTAAGGCAGGAATATTTTTAGGGTTAAGTTATGAATGCGTGTATTTGAAACGCTACCAATTTGTACTGATCGTTCTGAAAAGGGTTAACGCTATTCATTCATAAAGAAAATTATTTATAAAGCAATTTTTTTCTTATAACGTAACCAGTAATCAGATATTTCGTCGAAACCATAATTAGACAAAGGGTGATCCAGAGAAATGGGACCCAAAAGAAACCCCTGTAACTCTTAAAGTATAAGTCCTTTTATAAAATCATACGCATCATTCGAAAGAGGATAGTTACAAGTTTGTACAGGATTGTATAGGTTTTGACAATACACGACAAGATAAGATACAAAACAAATAAAAGTGTTAGTTAAAACTAACCCTTCAAGATGACTGCATGGACTGTGGAACAGCTGCGTTTCATAACTGAGCAATATTATGAGCATGGAAGAAGTGTAGTTTCAGCTCAAAGATCTTTCGAGACAAATTTTCAGATGTCAAAATCACCTTCTAAGAAAGTAATCCGTAGGTGTGACAGAAATTTTTCCCTAACTGGCAGCATTGGAAAAGAAAACCAACTGGAAGAGTGCGCACAGCAAGGATAGACGAGATCATTAACAGAACTCATGAAATTGTACAGGATAATCTTAACATAAGCATCAGACGTGCTTCTCAGCTGTTAGGAGTTGGATATGGAACAACACACCGTATATTCAAGCAAAATTTAATGCTCTTTCCATATAAAATTCAAACAGTGCAACAACTAAACGATGGAGATTTCGCACGAAGACGACAATTCTGTCAATGGATCCAACAGAAGGTAAATGACACCACCAATTTTCTAGCAACTTTGATTATGTCAGACGAAGCCATTTTCACTTGAATGGAACTGTAAACAAACAAAATTGTCGTTTCTGGGCAACAGAAAATCCATTGAATATTACCGAAGTCCCGTTGCATAGTCAGCGTGTAACTGTTTGGTGTGGTCTTACTGCATCTCAGATCATAGGGCCGTACTTTTTCGAGGATTCCACCGGAAACACGGTCACTGTAAATGGTGATCGCTACGAAAAAATGTTGACCAATTTCCTTATTCCTAAATTAAGAGATCTTTGTCTAGAAAACCACTGGTTCCAACAAGACGGAGCTACCTGCCATACCACGAGGAACTGCATGGCAGTTTTGCGTCAAACGTTTCCAGGCGAGTTAATCTCAAGATTTGGAGACGTTGAATGCAGAGCTGGGCATTTGCGGCATATTTTGCGGTACTGCGGTACTTGCGGTACCACCGCACTACCACCCCGGGCCCCCATAACGCAGTACCGCAAAGGATCGCTGAAAGTACCGCAGTACCGCTACCGCATTCAAATTTCCGCATACCGGTTTGGTACCGGTTTGGTAGTGCAGCAGTACCGCAGTACCGCAATATGCCGCAAGTGCCCAGCTCTGGTTGAATGGCCCGCAAGGTCTCCGGATTTTTCTCCCTTAGATTATCTCTGGGGATATTTAAAGAGTAGGGTCTACAGAAATAACCCAACGACCTTGCAAGAATTGAAGGCCGCCATCACAAATGAGATAGAGGCCATACCACCGCACACTCTTGCAAAAGTGATGCAGAACTTACAAGCGAGAACACTGGAATGCTTGGCAACTAATGGAGCACATTTGAAAGGAGTCATTTTAAAAAAATAAATATTTCATAATAAACTTGTAACTCTACTCTTTCGAATGATACGTAGTTTTTATGAAAGGAATTAAATATTAAGAATATTTGGCTTTTTTTTATGGTCCCATTTATCTGGATCACCCAGTATGTATATATTATATATATATATATATATATATATATATATATATATATATATATATAAAACATTCTTGGTGTTTCCTTTTTTCGTGAACTTTCTTGGAAAGATAACATATAGTCCAATTCTAAGAGGTAATGTAATGCTTTCTCTGTACAGGGGTCTTGTCCGCCCCTGTATGGAGTACGTTTCTCATGCGTGGTGTGGCTCAATCCACACAGCCCTACTTGACTGGGTGGAATCAAAAGCTTTTCGTCTCGTCAATTCCCCGCCTCTTACTGACTGTTTCCAATCCCTCTCACTTCGCCACAATGTTGCTTCACTTTCTTTACTATCGCTATTATAACGGACACTGCTCTTCTGAACTCTCTAAATGCGTGCCTCCTCCTTTAAGGACAGCAATCAGTAACAGACTTTCGATACAGTCTCATTCCTTTTCTGTCGAACTCTCTACCTTAAGAGTTAATCGGTATTCTCAATCTTTTATCTACTCAAAACATCAACTCGGGAACAATCTTCCTCAATCCATCTTTCTCCTTGTCTTTGACCACCAGTCTTTCAAAGGCAGAGTGTCCAGGCATTTCAAAAACCCTGGACCTTGTTTTCAATTCTCATCTTCTCCTTGTGTTGGGGTGGGGACATTTTTGTGGGGGCTCACCCTTGGCCTTGCCTAAAAAAATATACAGTATATATATTATATATATATATATATATATATATATATATATAACCCTTAAAGCCCGAAATTTAGGAACCATTCTTCCTGTAAGTTTTGAACAAGAAATAGAAATTCTAAAGCCACGTATTATAGATCCATAAAAGAAAGTCCAACGAGAGTCCAAATTTGTCCTTCATCCTTTGGTATCTAATCGCCTCTGGAAACTTTGAGCTCAGAAGTTTTGATCGAAAATGGGTAAATAAAGTCTCAGATCAGTGTAAAAGATTTAAAAACATTACATTTTAGAAACTATAGTCAGTAATATTATATGGCGAACATACTTATTTTACTTTATATATATATTATATAGTCTATATACTGTGTATATATATATAAGCCGATTTTAAAGTTTCGTACCTATTTTTTATTGTGTATAATTGGCCACTTTATTTTAATTTTATTTTGTACAAGTAAAATAGCCCTCAGGTTTGTACTGATAACCATTTACGAGTAAAATTGGTGTTTGCCATTAATGAATAGGTTTATGGCTTATAATTCATTTACAAATGAAGAAAATAGTTGTTTTTTCAATAAAGATATGAGGCGCTCCGGACCACAACCCGCCAAGCGCCAGTTGGGTCAGAATTGAGTTATTTATATTACTATATTCCCCCACCCCTCCTCTATCCCGTGGGTGAGTGAGTCAGGGAGCAGATTGTGGACCTGTACGTATGGTCGAAATCAATCAAATATCGTTAATGGTTTAAAAGTTACGGCATTTTGCAAGTTGACAAACTTTAACTCCATTTTTTTGTATTTTTTAATTTTGGCGCTTGGCAGCTTGTGGTCCGAAGCGCCTCATATGTATATTCAGATTAACGTTGTTACTTACACTGAAAAAGTTCAGGTATGATACAATATATTCATATACAGTAGAATTAGTCTACCCGAAAACGTTTCATGCTTTCATATTTCAATCAATTTTATGGGTACATTTTACACATTAATGAAAGAGGTATAGAAATATAATATTAGTATTATAAATGTGCATTGTAAATGTAATTATTTTCCAATTGTCACAATCAGGATTGTTTTTAATTACTTTAATATCACTGTTTTATATTTGGTTTGATCTTTGATGCAACGAAACGTTACTTTTTGTGTTGAATTATCGAATGTACGATTAACATATTCAGTGAAAGAGCAGAAATTGACATAACGATCTGGCCAACTAATGCGGCCCATTGCGCTTACCACTAGATTATTATAAACAGGACCATCTGGATTCAAACCCCCGAACTCAGCGTCTTTACTTCGCTTAGAGAAACGGTGTTACTCAGGGAGCTACTGGCGTTGGCTGGAATGTACAGTTGCCCGCATATGTAAATGTTCCTCGCCTCACTGGCGACTCCGTACATGTGGCAACGCCGCAGTGTTAGTCAAGGTACCCCAACTAGGGGAAGGTGGGGTGGAGGGGGGACAACCGAGTCCAAGAACATATAACACAAACATATATATCTAAAGGACAATTAAATGTGCAGTCATTGACAAACGGGTAATTATAATGTAATGTCTGTGTTCATAAAGATAAACAATTAATATGATCGTGAACAGCGTTGAACTCCATGTAGTTTACTAGTCTTATACAGTAATAAGGTTCCATTATGATTACTGCAAATCTATATGAAAAGCTACTACAATAGAACTTTTTATATACTAGTGAATTTCACAAACATTAGTATAATATTGTATGAATTTATAAATATATTTATGCAGTATAACCGTCGATTATTCTTATGTGATTTTGATAATCAATTACTGTTATTCAGATCGAAACTGTTAACAAGTTCTTTGTGTAACAGTCGATAAGCCATTTCTCACTAACTCTCTCTGCCCCTCTACCTCACTCTCTCTCACACTGTCTCAATCTTTCTCTCGCTCAATGTCAATACATATATATATATGATACACACGTCGGGCTAGCATCATGAAAAAGAAAAACTATAGTATTTGTCATTTACCATTACTTATTCGGACTATAGTGGATTTAATTATCCTAGAAGAGTTCCTTGTTCCATGCACGGTTTGTGTGTATCATAAAAAACCTCAGGGAACCATTCTGAGTTCATTCACACACACACACACACACACACACACACACACACACACACACACACATATATATATATATATATACATAATCGTATACATTCGTAAGTTAGTAAAGGTTTAAAGCTGCACACGGATTCTGCAAACAGCTTTATTAGTATTGTTACATAATGATTTAATATACGCGAGACTGGTGGGTGGGGAAGGGGAATGAGGGAGTGTGGAGTATGGTTGTGTAATGTCTATTTTTGGTTCAAATTCACTAGTATATTGAAAGTTGCATTGTGGCAACTGCTCATATAGACTTGCAGTAATCACAAGGAAACCTTTACTCTATAAGACTAGTAAACATGGAGTTCAACGTTCTTCACGATCATATTAATTGTTTATCTTTATAAACACAGACATTGCATTATACTTAGGGGCCGTTCAAAAATTATGTAACGCTATTTTTGCTAAAACCTGACACCCAAGATCCCCCAGGAATGTTCTGTAACGCTAGACCTGGCACCCCCCTAAAATGTTATGTAACACTTCCCCAACCCCACACCCCACACATTTGGGAACGTTACAGAAGGGGGTGGGGGAATCAGGCTTTAGCAAAAATAGCGTTACGTAATTTTTGAACGGCGCCTTACCTGTATGTTAATGTTATATGTTGTTGGACTCGGTTGTCCCCCCTCCACCCCACCTTCACCCAATTGGGGTACCTTGACTATCGCTGCGACGTTGCTTCATGTACGGAGTTGCCTGTGAGGCGAGGAATATTACATTTACGGGCAACTGTACAATGGTTGAAATCATTATATGTTGGAGTTAGATTAATATTTTTATTTGTTAAATTTTTCCAAACGAACGGTATATATTTCATAACAATATTTCATAACAATATTTCAGTTATATTCATCCTTTTCTTTTATACCATGCATACTATTGTTATGAAATATATACCGTTCGTTTGGAAAAATTTAACAAATAAAAATATTAGTTTAACTGCAACATATAATGTAAAACATCAAAGAATTTGAGGAAAGCTTAAAATGCAAAAGTTTTCGTACATTTCTTTGCAAAATTATTTAACACTTTGTGTGTCCATCTTTTGCTTAAATGACTTCATTGATTTGTTTTGAGTATTTTTCCACAAGGTTTCGACATCTCTCAGTAGAATTTTCAGCTAAAGAAAATTGTTGCAATTCATTCAGATTCGAAGGGTTTTTCTTACGGACACCTATTTTCAAATCAAACCATAAATACTAGATTAAATTGAGATCTGGGCTTTGAATGGGCCACTTGAGAAGCGTGAAATTTTTTTGTTAAAGCCATTTTATGGTGTTCTTACTTTTATATTTTGGATCATTATCTTGTTGCAGTACCCAATTGCGACCCATTCGCATAGGCGGAGCTAGAGGAGGGTTCGGCGATGTCTGCCCCCCCCTCAATTTCTTGCAAGTGCCCTACTTGAATGATGTGTATGCCTCTGAAAACAAATTTTGTTTTTGTAAATAGATCATGGTTATTTTATTTTATTCAAATTCTATTGTGAGTCTTTAGCCGTATACACTGTACTTCCAAATTTTTAGTTCTAATGGGTTTCATAGGTGCCCTTTGCACTGGTGCAGTTATATCACTATTTTTATCTTTATCTTATTCTGATAGTTCTTTTAATTGGCAAGTCATTTGTAATTGTTTGGAAAATTTTCTGTGACAAATGTTGTACCCAAATTAGATTTTTATTTTGTATCATATTTGAATGAGACTGAGCTAATAAAACAATACAATTAATTTTACACTCGTTCATTGGTGGTCTGTTTTAAGAAAAATTTTAGTACTGTGCCCTTTTTATTTTAGTGAGGGTGCCTTTTTTCTTTGGCAATACATTTTTTTTCTAAAATTTTCTGACATTTCTTCGAATTCAAGATCCCATGGCTAAGAACAAGTTTTCCTGGACCAGAAGCACTAAAGCCTCCCCAAAAAAGCAAACTACCACCACCATGTTTAACCGTAGGAAAGATGTTTTTTCCTTCACTGCAGTATTTGATTTTCGCCAAACATACCGTTGCTTGTTGTTCCCGAATAACTCCATTTTGGTCTCGTCTCTCCAGAGAACTTTCTTTCAGAATACAAATCCATCATTTTAATGATCCTTGGCATAATTTAAACGAGCTTCTTTGTGCGCTTTTCGTATCAGAGGTTTTCTTCGTGCAACCCTTCCATGCAGACCATTCTTTCTCAATGTACGACGTACAGTAGATGGCTGGACATCGATCATAGACAGTCTTAATATTTGGCAAGTATCACCCGCAGTCACTCGTGGATTCGCAGCAGACATTCTTTCAATCCGTTTAGCTATACGTTCTGAGACCTTGCAAGGTCGTCCACACCTTTGTAGAGTTTTGACTGTTCCAAGCTTTTCCATTTCTTTATAACTGCAGCAACCGTCGAAAATGGAATTCGTTCTTCTCCTATCTTCCTGTAACTATTTCCAGATTCGTGTACAGCTATAACAGATCTCTCAAGGTCTGTAGACAACTCTTTACCACGACGACCCATTGCTTACTAATAGCTTGTACAGTCATTCATCTTCCATGAAGAGTCACAGAAAAAATTCTATGATTCAGAATTGCCAACAACCTCTAATCGAAAAATAAATGAGGTGATACAAATGTTAAATTCTTCAAGCCTAAAGTGGATACACAAAGTATTAAATAATTTTGTAAATAAGTGATGAAAACTTTTGCACTTTAACTTTTTATTTTCCTCAAATTCTTTGATTTTTTACATTATATGCTGAAGTTAAACTAATTTTTCGAAACAAATGGTAAACTTTTCATAACTATCGTATGCATGGTACAAAAGATAAGGACGAATATAATTGAAATATTTCTCTGTACGAATACTTATTAGCGTCACTATATATATATATATATATATATATATATATATATATATATATATATATATATATATATATATATATATATATATATATATAATATATATATATATATATATATAGTATATTGTGTGTTATAATACAGATATTTGCTTGAATCCTGGGTTGATTAGCTTTTGAGTATGTTTTACATGTTGAGTATATGAATATATAGGAATCTTCAACCAATTATAGGAGTATAAAATATATACAGAACACTTCCTGATTTGGGCATAATATTCCCGTGAGGTTGGGTATAGTTTCATTCTTGTTACTGATATTACAATTAATAATAATAATTATAATGATTGATGATGGATAAATGAATGAATATTTTTAAGGGTAAAAATTTAATATATTTAACAAATAAAAATAAATGAATTCTTATTTAATTTAATTTAACAATTAAACATCGTGAATAAATTGAAATTATTATACATAATATTGAAATTCTAAATCAATTCATCCCTAAAAAATTTGCTTAAAAAGTATTTTTTGCCGGACATTTTGACTCGGGATGTTTGGATCAAATGCGGGACTGTCCCGTAAAATACGGGGACGTCTGGCAACCCTAGACCGTATGTCGCCATGAATTAACTTTTCACTATTTAATAAGGTTTTTGCTATATTTTATATTTTTTTTCAAAACTGGCATACAGAGGTTACTTTTTATGATGATGATAATGTCACAGAGGTGTATAAAGGTATATAACTTAAAAGTATTATGAAGGTCATGAGTGCATTCGAGACAGCATTCTATTTTTTTTTGTTATGGAGTTATATATATATATATATATATATATATATATATATATATATATATATATATATATATATATATATATATATATATATATATATATATATATATATATATACATATATATATATATAGCCTATATATATATATATAGGGTGATTTTTTTTTTAAATATCTGACTCTTGAAAAGGATTGAATTTTTTTTATTAACTGAAAAAAGAACATGAAATGTTTACTGTACTTTCTCTACACATAGGACATTAGTACCAGAGTGCAAAATAATGCTCTATGTGATGTACTCTCAGCTCATCGACGCTTTGCGCACGAACAACAAATTTCTCAGATTTCAACAGATACCCTGTCCAGAGTATTGCAAAAATTTTCTTTTTCAATTGATCTTTTCAATTGTTCTCCTGTGTGTGAACTCTGTCTAAACACTATCTTTTAAATAACCCTGATAAAAGTCACAGCGGTCTAGATTTGGTGATGTTTGTGGCTATGATATTCTTTAATCACAAAACGCAGGAAATCTGTTGGACAGGACTCTTCCGTCGAAAGTGTCATGGAAGTTTCGTGAGCTGAGAGTCATCACATGGAGCAAGTTTTGCAATAGGCATCTACTTTCCCATGTGTAGAGAAGATATAGTAAAAATTTCATGCTTTTATTTCAGTTAATAAAAGAAATATAAACCTTTTAAAATGTCACATATTTAAAAAATCACCCGACATATACAGTGTGTGTATATATATATATATATATATATATATATATATATATATATATATATATATATATATATATATATATATATATATATATATATAATGTGTCCCTGCGTGTGAAGGAAACACTGATGGATAGAAAAGTGCAAAATATTGTTATTAAAGATAAAATACGCATAGAGCAATTTATGAAAAGCTCAAAAGACTGATACATGGAAGACATGTAAAGTATGCTTATAGTCTTTGTGACTTTCTTGACTATATATATATATATATATATATATAATCCTGTCCTGTCAACCTGCCAGTGGTTCTACGCGGAGGTCTCTCTTCGCGCAGAGGTCAGGCTGGTACGCCCCCCCCCACTTTCTAGACCTAACTTAATGCAAGAGAATTGCCTTCTTGATTTTTTATCTAATAGCCAGGTACACTTAGCTCCCCTGGGATTGTCTCACTCAGGTTATATTTCTACACGGAATCGTGCAAAATCTGTTCTTCGACTCGCCAAAAATTCCTTCACCAGACAAAAATATGAAAACCTATCCAATTCTAATTTTTCTCGAGCTTTCTGGCATCTAGCTAAGAAACTCTTCAACAACTTTACTTCCTCTTCTTTCCCTCCTCTTTTCCGACGGCACAGTTGCCGTCTCTTCTCCTGCCAAAGCTGAATTCTTCGCTCAAACTTTCGCTTACAATTCAACACTGGACGATTCCGGTGCTGTTCCTCCATCTCCTCCTCCTTCTGACTTTATTATGTCTGAAATTAGAATCTCTTCTAAATATGTTTTTTTCTGCCCTATCTGGGCTCAAGCCTAGGAAGGCGTATGGTCCTGATGGGGTTCCTCCTGTTGTTCTTAAGAACTGTGCTTCTGTGCTGACACCCTACCTAGGCAAACTCTTTTGTCTTTGTCTCTCATCTGGTACTTTTCCTTCCTGCTGGAAGTTTGCTTTCATTCAGCCTGTCCCAAAGAAGGGTGACCTCTCTCAACCCTCCGACTATCGTCCAGTTGCTTTGATTTCTTGCCTTTCAAAAGTTTTCGAATCTACCCTTAATAGGAAGATTCTTAAACACCTTTCTTCTCGCAATCTTCTTTCAGATCGTCAGTATGGATTCCGCAAGGGACGCTCTACTGGCGATCTTCTTGCATCTCTCTCTGATTCTTGGTCATCCTCCTTTCTGGATTTCGGTGAAACTTTTGCCATTGCCCTAGACATATCAAAAGCTTTTTGATAGAGTCTGGCACAAATCTTTAATTTCGAAACTGCCTTCCTTCGGTTTCTATCCTTCTATCTGTTCCTTCATCTCCAATTTCCTTTCTGGCCGATTTATAGCTGCGGTTGTAGATGGCCACTGTTCTTCTCCTAAAGCTATTAACAGTGGTGTTCCTCAGGGTTCTGTCCTGTCACCCATTCTTTTCCTGTTATTTATTAATGATCTTTTAATTCGCATTTCCTGTCCTATTCACTCCTATGCCGATGATTCCACTCTTCACTTCTCCACACGCTTCCCAAAGCGTCCCTCTCAACAGTCACTCCATGATTCGCGTAGTACGGCCATGGAACACCTGACCTCTGATCTTTCTACTATCTCTGATTGAGGCAGAGAAAACCTTGTGGCTTTCAATGCCTCAAAAACTCAGTTCCTCCATCTGTCTACTCGTCACAATCTTCCACACAACTATCCCCTTACCTTCAACAACACACAACTCAATCCTTCCTCTTCTCTTAACATTCTTGGCGTTTCTTTTTCTCGTGATCTTTCCTGGTAAGATCACATATACTCTCTAAAGCAGCATCTAAGAGGTTCCGTGTGCTGTACCGCCTCCGCGGTTTCTTCACCCCCACTCAGTTGCTGTCTCTGTACAGGGGTCTTGTTCGCCTGTGTATGGAGTATGCTTCTCATGTGTGGGGTGGTTCAACCCACATAGCCGTACTTCACCGGGTGGAATCAAAGGCTTTTCGTCTCATCAGTTTCCCACCTCTTACTGACTGTTTTCAATCTCTCTCTCTCTCTCTCTTCGCCGCAATGTTGCCTCACTCTCTCTTTACTATCGCTTTTGCGGGCATTTGCCCTTGGCCCCTCCTTCCTGCATAAAAAAAGTGGCTGGTCTTCTTTTGAAGACGTTCACATGAACACCAGTTGTGTTAAATAAATTCTTGGCTCTCTAACACAGCGTTTCTCAAGCTATGGGTAAATTACCCCATTGGGGCAATTTGGCTTTTTCACTGGGGTAATTTGGTACTCTACAAGTACTTCTAAAGTACATAAAGTACATAAATAAACGACATGGCAACACTGTGACTGGCTTTACGTGGAGTACAGCTTGGGTGGGGGTCATTATGAAGGTATCTATGTGAAAATGGGGTAATGACTCAAAAAGTTTGGGAACCAATGCCACAACAACATATTTATTTTTCCTTCAGGAGTATGTATGTCCCTCGTCTGGCCTACATATTCTACGTTTTCCATTTTCCAATTTTATGTGGATGGTTACCAGGTTCCATTTGAGGTTAGGTACTAGTTGTTCTGTTATTGTCCATTCGTATATTATGGCAGTTTTTTTCAAACTTTTTTACTCGCGACCCAGTGGAAGAAAAACACTTATCCCCGCGACCCAAAACAATAATATCTTCTGACAAGTGTTTTCATAAAATCACAACTGAGGGCAATATGTGTTAGTGATCTAGATTGGCTTTCCGTGGTCGTGAGTGCTACTCGTAGGGTGAGGTGTATTGTTTAATATACCACTCGATGTTGTTCTGCGATTACTTTTGGGTTTGCACTGAAACTCGTGATGTGCCTGCTTTTTATTTATTATAATTAGCTTGAATTACTGAAGTTCAAGAAGCAGCTTTATAATACACAGTTACGTCTAATAAGCACAAAGTTATTTATATAAATATACTCGTATAATTATAATATACAGGGTGGAGCGAAAGTAGGGCACCATAGGGTAATTTACAGTAAACTGCTAAAGTCGTACACCACAGGGTAAATACTTGTCAGTGTTCGAAATAGTGACCATTAAGTTGAAAACAATTTTTGATTCGCTGTACACACGATGTTTGAACACTGCCTGGGCACGTTAACGCTGATCATGGAATTTTTTTTTTCAATTTATCTGTCTCTGAGTTATTCAACATAGACGACGAAGAAATAGTAATGAACAATTAACAAACATCGTATGTACCGCAAATCGGAAAGTGTTTTCAAATTAATGGTCACCATTTCGAATGGCGAATGCAAGTTATTCTATGGTGCGCGACTTTTGCGCCACACTATACTTTGCTTTACCCTGAGAACAACTATCAATTAAACTAAAAGACCTCAATGACACTGCCAACTCTAAAGGCCTAACCAAAACGAAACCCTTTTAATGAGCCAAATCTCGTTGTGAGATGCCTTCGTACTCCGTCCGTCACTGGGTCAAGAATCTGAATCAGGGAATGGCACAATTGGCACATTGTCGCATATTTGCGCCAGCATTAAGGGGATTTATGGGGGATGGGGGAGTTCCGCGAGGGAAGTGATGAATATACGTATTATATGGTGTGGATTAAAGTGAATTAAAGTTATGTTGAAGGAATTAGCCTCGGAATAATTAATAATAAGTAGCACTGAATTTACCCGAAAAAGTTTTAAATGCAGTATAAATTCAGATAACAAAAAAGAGGCGTTTCAATTTACGTACAAATTTCAAATAATTATTTTGTATTAATTTTAAGTAACTGTTTTGTTCAGAGACTTTTCTACACTTAGTGACCCACTCATTAATATTTCTCAACCCAGTACTGGGTTGCTGCCCTTACTCTGAAAACCACTGAAATATGTACCTTACTCTTCTACTTTACAGCGCATATAAATTCTATATACATATATATATATACACACACACACACACACACAGAGTATATATATATATATATATACACACACACGAGTGTGTCGGCGAGGAAGGACTTCCTGTGCTACATATCTTACAATGTTTTGGCTCATTTTGTTTCAATAAGTTCCATTATTCTTTATTTATATACTGTTATTATATTTTCAAACGAGAAACTGTATATTTTTTCATCATAAGTACCATTCATGTCCTTAGCTACCGCAATTAACCATGACTTATTATTATTTCATGATTCTGAAGCTGAAATTTACCTATTCGTATATACTTGTATAATATAACCTGTAAAATTTATCGTGTCCAGCGATAATGGAAAAATAATGAAAATTTAGATACTTATTAGCATTGCTTAACATTATATATATATATATATATACAGTATATAATTCTTCTGAACATTATTATTTATTGTACAAATAATGACGAAAATAGTTTTGCACGAATATTCATTTATAATAATCTTATCGTGCAAGTACGATATTTCTGTTTTTATTTACTATTACAGAAAATGGTTGGTACACAAGAATATAAATAGTATATATAACGATAAATGACAACGATTTATTTATAAGAACTTAATACACTCCAAAACTGATTTATATAGTCAATGAAGTACACAAAATGCGCCATTTTTTATGATTTTTGCGAGTTACATGGGGTTGAGTCACGCACCTTAACAAAACTAATATATATATATACACAGGAGTGGAGAAAATTCTTCAAGGATTTTATACATACAGCTATTTAGTTAACAACATTATACAGATAAGTGTTCAAATGATGAAACAACTCAAACAAGAAGTCTATAAGAATTTTATTCGGACAAATATACTATTTTGTTAAATTGTAAATTAATCTTCAGAGAGTTCTCCATCCCCTATGATACATTTGTGGATTCTCACAGTGAAACTCTTCATTGTTCTTCTGAACATATTGGGTGGGATCCTTTTCAGTTCTTCTTCCATTCTGTGGCCAAGGGCATTCACATTTGGATAGATGAAACCAAGAGTGTAGAATTTGTCACGCAAATAAGCCCAAAGCCAGAAATCACGTGGGTTTAATTAAATCAGGTGATCTGGCTGGCCATTCGATGGGACCTCGCCGCCCAAGCCATCTTCCTTCACAGTTCGTATCCAGAACCTCACGAGCAGCTGCAAAGTAATGATGTGGCAGCGCTTCATCATGCTGATAAGGCCAATTCCTGAACGAGTCCTGAATAACCATTGCACGCCCAAACTGTCAATGCAGCCGTTTTAATTGGTCTATCCAATCATATTTTGGGATTTTTTCCACCCAGTAGTGAACATTGTGTTTGTTTCCTTTACCCGCTAAGCCGAAGACACATTTATTTGAAAATTTGATCTGTCCAAGGAAATCTGAATTATTGTTGAACTTTTGTCTCACTGTTTCAACCGTGACTATCACAATCACCGTCGTATATGAGCTGAGAATAAATGGGTTCGTAATCGTGGTACGACTGTGACTTCAATATTTTTGTTACTGAAAATTTGGAAATACCCAATTCTCGTGCGACTTTTCTCGTTCAAGTTGTTGGATCAACTTGAAAAGTGGCGAGGACATTTTCTTTGTTGTTGTCTCCTGTTGCCGTTACTGGCCTTCCGCTTCTTGGACGATCTTTTACCAGGCTCCCTGTTTCCAAAAGTTTGAGTTTCCAGTATCGAAGAGTGGTTGCATTTGGTGGTGGTTTATTATATTTTTCTTGAAATAAATGCAAACTTTCTTCACAATTATTGTAAGA
>JAJOZX010000882.1:262500-275000 GCA_023014485.1 Bathynomus jamesi | reverse complement strand
AAATTCATCCCGTATATATATATATATATATATATATATATATTCCCAGGTAGCACCAATAGTAAGCCACATTTTACCAATTAGGTCGAACTTTGTAAATAAGTCGGTTTCTATTGTATGACCTACTTTTTTTTAGATTAGGTTACGCTACATTAGGTTACGTTAACTCAGGTCAACCTAACGTAAAACAAATCAGAGGGTGTGTAAAGGCTGAGGAAGCATAGAGAGGATTTATTTGACTTCGAGATTCTTAATTAAAATCGTAATGCGATTGAAATTCGAAAAAAATAATCATTGTATACGGTCAAAAAAAAGGTTTTTCTGAACTTTCTCATATAACCCACTTTAATACAAGCGAAAGTAATTAAATATTTGAAAATATAAAATACAGTATAAAGCCTCTGTTCAACCAACTGGATAAAATATGGTCACACACACACACATATATATATATATATATATATATATATATATATTGGATAAAAAGTGTGCGCAGCTAAAATGTTTAACTACAAACGTGAAAAGGCGCATCACTTCATGAACATTATAAAAAATTGCTTAAAATAATGGTGGTATACACGTTCATGTAGTACGTTTTCTTGACTACACTTCGGGAAGACAACGACAATCTTTATGATACACACACATTTCGTCGCGACACGAACGTGCTGGTAGCGACATTAGCAGTGTCACCATAGTTTCAGATTTATTAAATTATTTAAATAAGGTTAAGTGTCGCATTTTCATACGGTAGCACAGATTATGTGTGTGTGTGTGTGTGTGTGTGTGTGTGTGTGTGTGACTTAGCTATGTAATGGTTAGAAATTTTATCCCCGTAATAACATAATAATGCATATACAGTATCTCTGCCTGCCTCTACGTATACGTGTATCCGCAATTAAAAACACTTTTCTCACTTTAATATTTCACTGTATTTCTAAATGATGTTTTTTGTTATTCAAAACATAAATTAATATAAATTAATCAAATTAAAATTCTATTTATTTTATGCAATAATTAGAACTTACATGATGATAAATTCACTTAATGAAAATTCTGCGAAAACAATATTAACATACAGTAGCGCTCATAAGGATTATTACAGAGAAATATTTCGGTTATATTCGTCCTTATCTTCTGTACTATGCAGAGGATAGTTATGAACAGTTTATCATTTGTTTGGAAAATTTAACAAATTGAAAAAATTAGTTCAACTCCAATATATAATCTAAAACATCAAAGAATTTTGGGAAAATAAAAAAAATAAATAAAATGCAAACGTTTTCGTACAAGCCCTCAGGCTTGAAGAATTAAAATTTTTATCAGTAGTTGGCTGTTTATTGATTAGAGACTGTTGGCAATTCTGAATTCTAGACCACCTATTAATGAGCAATGGGTGGTCGTGGTAAAGAGTTGTCTACAGATCTTCAGAGATCTGTTATTGCTGCACATGAGTCTGGAAATAGTTACAGGAAGATAGGAGAAGAACTTCGAATTCCATTTTCGATGGTTGCTGCAGTTGTAAAGAAACGGAAAGGTTTTGGAACAATCAAAATCCTACAAACGTGTGGACGACCTTCCAAGATTTAGGGACGTACAGCTAGACCGATTGAAGGAATGGCTGCTGTGAATCCACGAGTGACTGCAGGTGATATTTTCTAAATATTAAGACTGTCTGAGATCGATGTCCATCCATCTACTGTACGTCGTACATTGAGAAAGAATGGTCTGCATGGAAGGGTTGCACGAAGAAAACCTCTGATACGAAAAGCGCACAAAGAAGCTCGTTTAAATTATGCCAAGGATCATTAAAATGATGGATTTGTATTCTGAAAGAAAGTTCTCTGGAGAGACGAGACCAAAATGGAGTTATTCGGGAACAACAAGCAACGGTATGTTTGGCGAAAATCAAATACTGCAGTGAAGAAAAAAACATCCTTCCTACGGTTAAACATGGTGGTGGTGGTTTGCCTTTTATAGGGATGCTTTAGTGCTTCTGGTCCAGGAAAGCTTCTTGTCATCAATAGAATCTTAAATTCGAAGAAATATCATGAAATTTTAGGAAAAAATGTATTGCCTTCAGTTTGGGAGTTGCGAATGGGTCGCAATTGGATACTACAACAAGATAATGTCCCAAAACATATAAGTAAGAGCACCATGAAATAGTTTCAGCAAAAAAATTTCAAACTTCTCCAGTGCCCAGTTAAAGCCAACATTTCAATTTAATCGAGTATATATTTATGGTTTCAGTTTAAAAAAACTGTTCGCAAGAGAAACCCTTCGAATATGATTGAACTGCAACAATTTTCTTTAGAGGACTGAGCTAAAATTCTACTGAGAGACGTCAAAACGTTGTAGAAAATTACCCATAGTGAATCACTGAAGTCATTCAAGCAAAAGATAGCCAAACACAGTATTAAATAATTTTGTAGGCAAAAGTACAAAAACTTTTGCATTTTAAATTTTTTATTTTCCTCAAATTCTTTGATGTTTTATGAAGGCCACTCAATATATTTTGCCCCACCTTTTTTTTTTCTTTCCAAGTTTCCTTTAAGTTCCAGAAATTTTGTACACAAGTAGTTACATACCTTCTTTACAAGTTTTTAGTTTTCCATCCTTTCCTACGGCTTTCCTCCACCTCGAAACAAGGGCCTTTATTCCTTGCTGGTAAAAGTCCGATGGGTTCCGCTCGAGCCACCTATTAACCTCCTCAACAACCTCATCGTCACTCTGAAACTTTCTTTCACAAATAGCATCCTTCATTGGCCCAAACAAATGGAAGTCTGAAGGTGCCAGATCCGGGCTGTATGGAGGGTGGGGTAACACAGTCAAGCGCATTTTTGTGATGGCCTCTCTTGTTTCCAAACTGTTGTGTGGTGTTGCGTTATCGTGCAAAAGAAGGACGTCTCCCAGTTTTCTCTCCGGTCGAACACGCTTTGTACGTCCCTGGAGTCTCTGTAGGGTAGCAATATATGCCTCTGAGTTGATTGTTTGTCCTTTCTTCATAATGTCCACCAGAATCACCACTTTCATATTCCAGAAGATGGTGACCATAACCTTTCCTGCCGAGGGAGCCATTTTGAACTTTTTCTTGCGTGGGGAGTCTGCGTGATGCCACTCCATGGATTGGCATTTTGTTTCAGGTTCAAAGTGGTGTTCCAAGTCTCATCCCCAGTCACAATTCGTGAAAGGAAGTCATCGCCTTCTGTCTCATATCGAACCAACGACTCAGAAGCAATTTCTTTTCTTTGGGCTTTGTGATCTTCAGTCAGTTCGAGAGGAACAAACCGTGAACACACTTCTAAGTATCCCAGTTGCTGAATTATCGTATTCACACTTCCTTCACTAATTCCTAGCTCCAGTGAAAGCTCCATGTATGTGACGCGCCGATTTGATCGAATGATGCTGTTAGCACGTTGCACAGTGTGAGATGTCACAGCCGATGCCGGACAACCGCTGCGTGGCTCATCATATATAAATCATCATATATAAATAATTGTTCTCTGTTTATGACGCACATCACTGTCAGACGCCATTTTCGAAACTGCGTTAACCATCGGTTTTATACAAGGGCTTTTAAAAGCGGTTTTATACAAGGAGGGGAGGTTCAAACGAAAAATCCGGTTATGTGAAGCGCAGAAAATTCAAACTTACGGTCCAAAAGACATTTCAGCCCCATGGCTTATTATTTAGCTAAGAAAAAAGGGTGGGGCAAAATATATTGAGTGCCCCTAGTACATTATATGTTGGCGTTGAATTTGTTTTTATTTATTACATTTTTCCAAACGAATGGTGAACTAGATTTCTCTGTACGAATATTTATGAGCCCCCACTATATATATATATATATATATATATATATATATTATATATATATATATATATATATATATATATAGATATATGTGTGTGTGTGTGTATATATATATAATATATATATATATACACACACACACGAATATATATATATATACACACACACACACGAGTATATACTGTGTGTATATATATATATATATACAGTGGTGGGCACCGTTAACCAAAAAGTTAACTTCGATAACGATAATCCGTTAACCCCAATTTTTAACTCCGATATCGATAATCCGATAATTTTATTACAAAGTTAACGGAAGTTAACGATAATCCGTTAACGATAACTATTTCTTTACTAACATTTAAAAAAATCAAGGAAAAACGCTTTAAACCCCATAGAAAATGTTTATTTATGCAAAATCCAACAATAGATAGGTATTTAACTGTATTTTTATCAAGTTTTGCAACTTTTTGGCTTAATAACTTTTTTTTAAATTTTTAATAAAAAATGTACTGATTACATGTTTTGAAACCCTTGTAACCACTAACCATTAACTAAATTTTAATTTACCAGAGAATTAACGGAAGTTAACGATAATCCGTTAACGATAACTATTTCTTTACTAACATTTAAAAAAATCAAGGAAAAACGCTTTAAACCCCATAGAAAATGTTTATTTATGCAAAATCCAACAATAGATAGGTATTTAACTGTATTTTTATCAAGTTTTGCAACTTTTTTGCTTAATAACTTTTTTTTAAATTTTTAATAAAAAATGTACTGATTACATGTTTTGAAACCCTTGTAACCACTAACCATTAACTAAATTTTAATTTACCAGAGAATTATTATGGCGGGAACTGAAAGGTAAAATTAAATTTTAGGCACATTTATTAAAGACTATGACACAATTTGCTGGTTGCCCTTCAGAAAGACCAACTTCTCAAAGTTAGGCCCAACTGCCAGTCTTGACCTCTTGGGCCTCAGGATGTCCTTGCCGAGAGAGAAGAGCCGTTCCACTGCGGCAGAGGACGGAATTGGCAGACTGAAGTTATGGCGGTTTGAATTCATTCGCGGAGCGGTGATCTTCCGTGAATAACTCCTCGCAGTTAACGTGTTAACAGACTTTAACAGACTAAATATCGAGTTATCGGAAGTTAACTGGTCCGATAACGATAAATGGAAATTAACTTCCGTTAATAGTCCGTTAAAAAAAGTTAACTTCGTTAATTAACTGTTATCGGATTAACGCTTTAGTGCCCAACACTGTGTATATATATATATATATATATATATATATGGGTGGGCCAAAAAAAGCTATTACCCTGATTTTGAACAATATAATTTTACCTTTATCAAATGTTATTTGTTCAATCAATATATGTGTCCTGTATAGAATTTCATGGTCTATCTCGTGATGAAGTTGGATTTTTGCTAACTGTAACCATTATTTTGTAATTCGCTGTTATACAGACACAGGTAGAAAACTTTCTGTTTCTAGACAGTTACCTAATTGAGTCCAAGATTATGCGGACTGTGCCCTCCTCCATTAATTAATTATCAATGCACGCTCGCAACCTTGACTTCTCCCTTATCGACGGCAGTACCGCATCAAGGATTTTTTCTTGGTAATAAGCAGCAGTGATTTTGGCATTTTGATCAACAAAAACAATCTCTGACTTCCCTAACTTTGAAATAAAGATGGAAACCATAACTTTTTGAGAAGAATGCAAAGTCGATCTAGACTGATAGATTTTTTGTCCTGTCTTTCATAAACTCGGTCATTTTGTGTGTTTATTTATGAAGGAACCGTAAAGGTCTTCTCGTCGCTGAACCATATTTTCGACACTTCTCTGTCTGGGAATCGATGTAACAGAGCACGACATTTTTCAAATCTTGCTTGCTTATTTGATGCAGAGAGCTTATGAACTTCGACTCTTTTAAAACATTTAAGACCCAGATCATCTTTTACTATACGACGAACACTAGAGTGAGCAATACCAGTAGTTTTTGAAATTTCTCTAACGGACTTGTGGGTGTTGGGCCGTTCTTCTTGACCGTGTCAATATTTTCCTCAGTACGTAATGTTTTCGGCCTTCGACTGCCTTCTTTTGGTTTGGTCGACCCTGTGATATCGATTTTCTTTATGGGATATTGAAGTCTAGGTATCATCCCTCGTTTATTTGGAAACTCTTTCTTCATTCGTTTTCAGCCGTGTTTGTCCTTATGTAGGTTCAATCTCAATGCTTCATCTTCCAAAGAGTATTTCATTATGTTATAACTTGTTCACCAACTATAGCAGAATGATGGTCTAAAATGAAAAAGGAAATAAATTAATTATTTTGTGTAAAAATTAGGAAAATTAATTATTTGTGGAGAAACTGACTGTCATCTGAAAGTATCAATTGCTGACTTTGACCGCCTTTCAATTGAGCACCATATTCTGATACCTCCCTCCAGTTGTGAGCCTGTACCTCTTCTCCTGGGACGTTGAATCTAGATTCAAAGCCAGCGTTTGAAAGAGTAAAAGTATGGGTGCAACATATGGCCTCAGCAGTAAGATCAATATAGAGGGTGAGCCACAATATTTTTTTCAAAAGTTGGGTAATAGTTTTTTTGCCCACCCGGTGTGTGTATATATATAGAATATATATATATATATATATATGGGATGAATTTCACAATTAAACACGTGAAATGAATGAATGATGCAACCCACAAGGAAAAAGAAGAAAGATTCGAAGGCCTTTCGTGTATTCAGAAGTACACCTCGACGAGATGTACTTCTGAATACCGAAAGGCCTTGGAAGCATTTTTTTTTTCCTTGTGGATTTGCATTTATTATATATATATATATATATATATATATATATATAATGTCTAAAATTGAATGTACTTTCATCGTGATTAAATTTTTAGTTAAATAACCCGCAATGGTTCCAGGTATGGGTAAACCTTTTACTGTATGAGCACCAAAGGCCAAGAAAGAGTCTCGCTCTCTATCGCCAAATAGTTTAAGAAACTTTGCGCCCAACACAACAGTTCAGAATAAAATAATAAAGAAGGTTACGATAGCCATAGCAGCAAAGCAGAAACAATTTACACATAGAAAACCTAATAAAGAGCATAATATATTTGAGATTAAGGCTCGTTACACGGTAGTTAATGCCGAGGAAAGAGTCGGTGCAAAGAGCGAGGAACGCTGGAGTAAAATCGTTACGTTCCTTTTGTAGTTTAGGAAGAAAGTTTTCAAAAGTCTATTGCGAATTAGAGGACGAAGTGGAACTTGGGATAACATGGCAATTGCCGATGAACAGATGGTACAACGAGTTTAATGGGGTTGTTTATGCGTGTTGGAAAGAAAGACAAAACGCTTCTGCATGTTCTCTATCTTTGTTCTTACAACATTTAGTTCGTAAGACAGAAAATAAAAATAAAATGTTACTCAGACAAGAAGACAATGCAAAAACTCTCTCTCAAAAGTACTGTGAGTTATTACATATCCTCTTTCAATTCATAAAAACTACAAAAATATCAGTTCACCACATTTTATTTCGTATTATAACACACACACACACACATATATATACATACCAAATAACACGCAAGAGCACACGTGGTTTTTTTATGAAATAAAACTGCCCCCACCAGGATTCGAACCAGGGACCTCCTGAATCGAAGTCCCGAGCGCTACCATCACCAAATCCTGGTGGGGGCATTTTTGTTTCATACAAACACCACGCGTGCTCATGCGTGTTATTCCATCTATAAGACTTTAGTGATATATCAGAGATATGAATTAAATGCTGCCATTACCTCGAATGCGGGAGGGCCAACATCGTAAAACATCTCTGGACGCGAAAGAGTTAACTTCTTTCTCATTCGTTTAAATATACGACAGGTTGTGTTAACTTTTATTCCGTCGTAGTGTGGTGGTAGCGTTCGCCACTCCTACTCAGGAAGTCTCGGGTTCTAATCTTGGTGGGAGCTTTTTTGTTATATATACTGGATACTCGTATATATGAGGGAGAGAGTGAGTTTGTATTTGCAATTTTACTGAAATCTACAGAATACCAGCTTTTAAGAATGAACATTAAAACTATTAGAGAGAACTTGTTTTGTTCTTCATCCTCTTCAGGACGTTGATATAAATCCAAAATAGTAGTTTAAAAGTTGCCAATTAAAAGAATATAATAAATTTTCGCACGTACGAAAATAGAGAAAATGTGCTCCCAAAATTGAAATTTGTGCTTGGGCCCGTTTTTGACAAAGCTTTCGTAAGATACAGCGGAATAATTTTTGTAACTGAGTTATAATGAAGTTGGTAACTTCGTATAAAGTTATAAAGTTAGGAAATTTAAAGTTAGAACTCTTGAAAATGTCAAGATTTTGATCTTTAGAAGCAGTTTTGGAATCATCATACTTGTCAACAGCTTCTATTTCTTTAATGATATTCGCAATTAAGTTCTTTAAAGGACAAACTATATCGAAAAGCATATAAGAAAATTATGAATTGTTATATTTACAGTTTAAAAAAGACGGTACAGAAATAAATAGTATTGTTCTATGCATTCAGCTTAAATGGTCGGTCAAAACAATAACATGAAAATGGATTTCTGATATTTATTTAAAAGGATGAGTACTGAACGCGATAATGGCTTTTGTTTACTGTAAAATACCAAAGTTTTCGTTCGCTTTGATTTATTTCGTTATAATGTGCATAAACGCCAGGGTTGTTATAAAGACCTTCGATTTTTAAAATTTTACACCTTTTTACCTATTTCAGATAAAACAAAATAGCAAACTGTAGTCTAAAACTTAACTGTCAAACTTTTTTGCACACTTTATACAACAACGCTTTAACTTCAGAATATCCTCCAACGTTCGCCTCTACGAGTATTCTGCAAGGATTGAAACACATTTTTGATTTGTTGTTGTTGCGAGTTGTGGATTGTTGTTTCGATTCGCTCCTTCACTTCTGCCAAATGTTGAGACTTTGTGGTGCAAACGATGCTCTTTCCATGGCCCTCATAAAAAGAAGTCTAAAGTGGTTAGGTCGGGTGAACATGGGGTCCGCGCAAGTTTTCTTCTTCTCCCTCTCCATTTTCTTGAAAATTTATAAAAAGTTTTCAAACATTCAAAGCATAATATCGGGAAGTTCCATTTTGTTGGAAAATTGGTTTGCTCCACAGGATTTTAAGTCCGTGAATTGAAGAAGAAAAAAATTATGCAGTGAATCAGGGTACCAATCTCCATTTACGGTCACTACTTAAAAATGAAAGGGAAATGACCCGTAACATTCGTAAGATGCTCCGCACAGTGAGCTTACGAGAGTCTCTCTGATTATTCCAAAGCTCATTTGGTTTTTATCTTCTTCAAGCGCGACAATTTTGTCGGTAAACATTGCCAACAAGATGAAATGTCTCTTTATCTGAAAGTGTTAACTGCTCCAAAAGTTAAGATCTTAATTCTCTGATTTATGTAAGAAATATTTCTCACAAATTTAGTCAAGAGACATAATTCTCTTCCATTAAATCTTGGACAACTTTAATTTGGTAAGCATGCTTAATTACTTACGCAACTTTTTCACCATCAACATTTTACTAACTTTTCTTACTGAAATATTGATCTCCTTTTAAGCACGGGTGAGTAATTTTCTTGGGTTTCTTTCAGATACATTAAAAAAAATGAATTTTTTCAACGATTGTTTTGTCCACCGGACCTTTCCTTATCATTCATTAATGAGTTTTCAACATTAGTTATACTTTTGTAACCAATTTATATTCGGTTAACCTCACGGTACAATTTACCTTTTCCTCAACTCTCTCCACTTTAGTATACGGCAGGCTTGTCCAACATACGGCCCGCCAAAGATTTATATCAGGCCCGGCTGGGGGATACTGAAAATTCTAATGTTATATTTTATTTCAATAAAATTTAATTTTAAAATAAAATTTTATCTAAAATTTGCACACTGGCCCTCGGTGTGGGTCATTAATTGAAATATGGCCCTTCATGAAAAAAGGCTGGACACCCCTAGTCTACATTCTAGCATAGTCTACCCTCAAAACCCTCAAAACAACGTTTTTATAATCTCTGTAATGCCATTTACTCTTCTGCTTTATCTCAAATACACAAAAAGTTATTAAGTTTTAAAACCTTTCAAGGACATTATCTCTCTCTCTCTCTCTCTCTCTCATAAATATATATATATATATATATATATATATATATATAGAGAGAGAGAGAGAGAGAGAGAGAGAGAGAGAGTGTTTCATCCTAATGATTGAAGCCGTAATATAAAAGAAAGAAAATATAACAATTTTGGAAAAGGAAGCTAAACTCCCTAAAGAGTTGCAAGAAGACAGCAGCGTTCTTTCACCATCTGCTCTTCGTCTTTTTCTTTACTGCTTCATTTTAAGATTGATCAGTGATTTACTTAAAACTTCATTTCCGTGTTACTTCATGATATTGGTTAGATGCAGAAAGTTTTCAGCATACACAATATATATATATATATATATATATATATATATATATATATATATATATATATCAGTACATACACGGGGTGGTGCAAAAGTAGGTATGTAACACATAGAAATAAAATAAAATTACTATTATATACTTACTTTTGCACCATCCTGTATATATATATATATATATATATATATATATATATATATATATATATATATATATGGGAATGAACTCAGAATGGTTCCGGTCTGTTTATATCATATATATATATAAGCAAAGAGAAGATGTGAATATATCACGAAAGCGCTCGGACTTTGTGTTTCCTTTTCCTTTTCCCTGTGGTTGTTTGCTTATTAATGAGATCACGTGTTATTCTGTGATTTTAGTGCATATATATATATATATATATATATATATATATATATATATATATACCTAAATTCCTAAGTGGCGCTAATCGTAAGCCACCTTTTCCCAATTCGGTCGGATTTTGTAAATAAGTCAGATTTTCTTGAGGTTAGGTTACGTTAAGCTAGGTTAGGTTAACTCGGTTAACCTAACCTAAAACAAAACAGTGGGCGTGTAGAGGCTGAGGTAGTATAAAGGACAACTTATTTGACTTCGATTTCTTTTTTAATTAAAATCCTAACACGAGTGAAATTCGAAAAAATAATCACTGTATGCGGTGAAAAAACGCTGTCTCTAAACTTTCTCATAACCCTCAACTCCCCTAACACGAGCGAAAGTGATTACAAATTAGATAACAAAATATATAACGTGTTCGACCAACTGAGTAAAAAATGGTCACGGGCGAAAATTTACACAAATGTTCGACTCGCTTGGACATTTATGACTAATATATATAATTTATATATTTATTTCCCTATGACTCGAGAACGGACTTTTGTTACACCCTGTGTGTGTGTGTGTGTGTGTGTGTATATATATATATATATCACACCTATATAGGTGCTGGTTAAGTGTGCGGTCTACCTAGCTTTTAGTTAGCCTTATAAGGCTAACTAACGAAAATATCACGACTTAACCTAACCAATCGTTAGGTCAACTGTACGCCCTTGACGATTGGTTAGGTTAAGTCGTGATAGTTTCATTAGTTAGCCTTATAAGGCTAACTAAAAGCTAGGTAGACCGCACACTTAACCAGCACCCATATATATATACAGGGTGTAACAAAAGTCCGCTTTCGAGTCATAGGGAAATAAATAAGATATAACAGAATTGATCGCGATGAGTTTGTATGTATTACGTGGCACCACTATTAGGTTATTGGCAATTTGACTCCACTTGACTTCTTGTAGGGCCACTTAAAGTCCGTTCTTTATGAGTCAAGACCTCGAACGATCCATTAGTTAAAAGAAAAAAAATTACAGATCAGTGTAACAGAATTAGTGCAGAAACACTTCAAAACGTAACCGACAGCTTACAAAGACGAGTAGAAATGTGTCAACAACTACATGGAATGCAATTTGAGCATGTACTGGATTAATTGGTAAGTTGATTGTATTGTTTGTAATGTACAAGTATAGTTAAAACTATTTTCTCGTTCAGTTCTGTTATATCTTATTTCCCTATGAGAGCGGACTTTTGTTACATCCTGTATATATATATATATATATATATATATATATATATATATATATATATTATATATGAACATACTGTCAGATATTGTGTAAAACTGAATGAAACTATATTAACTAATCCAGTGTAAGATTGAGGTTAAAGAGAAAATTATGCAAATATAGTTCATGAAATCCAATGTGATGAATGAAGATTATTCGTGCTTTTTTCTTTCTTCACTTTACTCACTTGTAAAGGTCTTCTAAGGTTAAATAAAGTAGAAACATGAAAGAAATATGAAGAAAAAGAGGATGAAACAAATAGTCATTTAGTTCAGCTCAACACAGACCTATGTTTGAGAGGAGTGGTTCTCAAACTGGGTTACGCGAAAGGTCAACGAGGGTCACGTGACGTCAAATTTTAAACTACATTTCGTTATTGGCTCGAAAGTATGAAAATATTATGTACGAAATATAAAATTATGAACTATTTTAGTTCTGTATTTATAATATTGATTATATTTCTAGTAGTAAGTTGTATATAGATGAACAAATTTATTGACACACGGTAGAGTAGGATTGGTAAAATGAGGAAGGAGTACGTGACTACCAATTCAATATCTAAG
>JAJOZX010000882.1:255000-257500 GCA_023014485.1 Bathynomus jamesi | reverse complement strand
AAAATGACATTGAGCCCAGATCATGGCCAAGAGGAAGGAGGGTTCGATGATGATGTAGATGGACGACACGATGCATCAGAATCCGTGGACGAGGAGGAAGAATCCACATCAGTTATCACTTTGTCAGATGCCATAAGTTGATATTTCTTTTGTTTTCCATCGTCGCTTCGCTTTTTTCTATTATATTCAGATTCTTCTCGTTGCCATTCATTTGTATGTTTTCTGAGGATGACTTCCTATATTTCTTTAGAGCGCAATATTGTTCGAATAGTTTTCTCGGTTTCCTCTCAGCATTGTCCACTCTTTGAGTTGGAATCCTTGCTTTATCCAAGATATAAAGAACAGCAGAGACAGTCTCTTTCAAATTTGTAGTGACTGTTCGTTTTTCTTCGATGTGATGAAATAATAACTTGCTTAACACTTCACGCTTTGAAGGTAATCACGAGGTTAGAAGAGCTTTTGAGGGTTTTCCAATGAGCCAGGTACTGGCAGAACTTCGGGTCGGCCGTTTGGCGTCCACCATGGCGTTGAGTGACTGTAACAAACAGAAAACAAATCAATATTTTAATAACTTACATTTATAACTATATAATAAATAACTTCTAATTTATCACTCTCTTTCCTACAATGAGGTATGTAAATGAAAAGAAAAGAACCTCTTCTAAAATCGCATATTTTAAACGCGGCTCCGTCCATTCATATGTATATTTATTGTATAATGTACATAATAAGAGTATATTATATATGGATATGCTTCATATATTTTATACATATGTAATTATATGCAAAGAATATTTAATATATACACAAGTTTATAGTTTATATACATTTCAGTATATATGCATGTAGCAGTTTTGCAGCTCCTAAATATTCTAAAATAATTCACAATATGAATAGTCAACATTTATATATACATATTATATATTTAATGAGATTTTTCACTTACCAAAAATATACGAAGTTTATTTCTGCTTTATCACGACATCAATTTTTCACCCACAGCTGCTTAATACACACTGACTGCATTAAGAGGCCCCACATTTCCAGCCTTTGCTTGTCAAAATCTGCAAACTCAGACCCTGAATCAAGTCAGTGCTTGATTCAAGGTCACTCAACCCATGATGAATTAATATGTGGGTTTTGTACATGTATAATTTTGTATATTGTGTATCCTTTGCAGCTATCTCTCGTAACCTAGATATAACGGGTCTGTCAAAAAAAACTAAGCCAAATTCAAACCTTTATTAAAACAAAACCATTTAATTAATTAAGTTGAATTTTTTACAAAATAAAGTATAGGTAATCTCCTATTATCCTTTAAATTTTTATGACGATATCTTCAGAATTGTTAATTTTATTAATAATTAAATAAAAAGTGAGATTCTCCTACTTAACATGAAAAACTTTTTTTTTACGATATACTGTACATAATTTTTAGTTTAATAAAATTATATGTAAAATACGTTTGGATTTCTCAACTCTTTTCTGACAGTTTACTTTTGACAATCTTTGTCCATGCACTCTTTTAAATGGTTTAAATTGCAGATCAGATTTAATAATCCTTCTTACGCTTGATTTTGATATTTCTAGTTCTTTTGATATTTGAGCAGGTGTCATGTGGCTACCAGGTCGATCCTCTTGACTAAGGATACGTTCCTCCACTTTCTGAATATTTTCATCTACTCTAACGGATTTTGGTCGCCCACTACCAACCTTCCTTTCAATGCTTCCTGTTTCATCGATAGTTCTCAATAAGTAATCTAAACCTGATCTAGTCCATCCTTTATAATCGAATTCAGAAAGTAATTTCCTTGCACTATAACCTTTTTCAACTCTATAATGCTTTATAATTATTTTATCTTCATGTGAGAATGGCATATTTAGAGGTATTCACGAAAAATTTTAAATCTAAACAAATTCTGAAAAAGAGAAAAAAGAAGATATTACATAATAAGAAAAACTGAAATTTTCGCAACATGTAAAAATAACCGCATAACTCCTAAAATATTTAAAATAAAGTTATAAAATTATCACAGATTATTTATGAGCCTTTTATTTATTTAGTGTAAAAAATATTTGAAATCTCTATCAAATTGTGCATTTTATAGAGATTTCAAATTGGCTTAGTTTTTTTTGACAGACCCTCTATATATATTTTCATTTTCATTTTCATATATATATATATATATATATATATATATATATATATATATATACTGTATATGTAGTGACCAACTGAAGATGCAGAGTCGTTTGCAAACACCTTTGTAATATTCAATCAACACAATTAGCGATATAACTTATCAAACCAAACACGATCAAGATAACGTCACACAAGCGCGCATAAGATGGCGTCACAGCGCGGGAAAGACCTCAAGATAACGGGACGCGGCGTCCTCTCGCTCTTCGAAATCCATAAACCATTTAATTTTTGTGTAATAAAGGACAAAAATTCATTCTATTAATCAACCTAATTAATAACTTAATTAGTAATATTATT
>JAJOZX010000882.1:202500-247500 GCA_023014485.1 Bathynomus jamesi | reverse complement strand
ACCTACAAGAAAAAGACTTATACAACACAAATCAACATGGCTTCAGGGCGGAAAGATCATGCCTATCACAGCTCTTAGACCACTAGGAGAAAATATTGGAAACATTGTGTCGAGGACAAAACATAGATGTAATATATATTCGGACTTTGCTAAAGCCTTCGATAAATGTGACTATGGAATCATGGCACAGAAACTTAAGAATAGAGGACTTACTGGAAAGCTAGGAAGGTGGATATTTAATTTCTTGATGCAAAGAACACAAAGAGTGGTGTAAACGGAGTTAAATCGGAAGTCTCGGAAGTCGTGAGCTCTGTCCCACAAGGGACAGTATTAGTTCCCTTGCTGTTCATCATAATGATTGCAGATATTGATGCAGATATTAAGGACAGTATTGTATCATGCTTCGCAGAGGTAAGGAAATATTGAACGAAGGTGACATAATAAAATTACAAAACGACATTGAAACATTATTCCAGTGTGCAGAAGACAACAAGATGAAGTTCAACGAAGAAAAATTCCAACTTCTAAGATATGGTAATAACAAGGAGCTACAAAAAGAATGGTACAAAACTCCTCAAGCCAAACAGATAACACCAAATCCACAAGTCAGGGATCTTGGAGTAATAATGTCGTCGGATGCAGAATTCAGAGAGCACTGTAACATCAAAATTACAACGGATAGAAAAATAATGGGAATCATCTGGAGGAGCTTCCGCATCAGAAAAGCAAACATCATGTTCAAATTATGGAAGAGTCTATCCTACCAATAATTGAGTATTGCTCAGTACTTACAAGCCCATACAGAAAACGAGACATTGCGAACATTGAAGCTATACAAAGGACTTTTACGTGTAAGATAGAAGAAACGGAAGGTGAAGACTACTGGTCTCGACTACAATCCCTGGAACTCTACTCTCTCGAAAGAAGGCGCGAGCATTACACAATAATATACATACGGAGGGCTCTGTTCCTAACCTTAGAAATGAAATAGAAACAAACTGGAATGAGAGAAGAGGCAGAGTTTGTACGGTCCCAACTGCGGTGGGACAAGGGGCCACGAAAACGAGGATGGAAAATACCCTCAGAATACGAGGCCCAAAGCTTTTCAATGTCGTACCAAAAGAAGGGAGGAATCTCCAGCACACCGACCTGAATAACTTCAAGAACCAGCTTGAGAGATTCCTGTGCAAAGTCCCTGACCATCTATGCGTGGCTGGCTACGAGGGCAGGAGGAGATCAGACAGCAATTCCCTCCTTCACTAAATCCCGAAAATGAGGCGGGATGCTGCAGAGGGGTCGACCGCAGGTCGATCCTGAACCGTCGTTCAAACTCGCTTAAAGTAACCTAAAGTAAGTAAAGTATATATATATATATATATATATATATATATATATATATATATATATATATATATACACACACGGTGTTATGAAATTATGTTTCATAAATTAGTATTCAGGACGTCAAAATTAACAACAAATTTCCTATGAACATAAATCCACAATCGCTTCGTTTCCGAGAGACTGCTTTTTTTTGCCGAGGACGATCCAATTAAAATGAAAATCATTAAAGTTTATCAAAGTTTATTTACAGCAAGTGCTCAAAATGGTTTCTCTGCATCAGAGTACGTGCTTCAACGCGTCGTTGAAAATTTTGCGGCATACGTTCGAAAACACCTACAAGGTTACATATTGTTTATGAACAATCTTGAACACTTTCCCACAAGTCATCTATGTTATTAACTTCTCTCGCATAAACAAGATTTTTTAAATAACCCGACAAGAAAAAGTCAATTGCATTTAGGTTCGGAGACCTGGGTGGCCAAGCGACGGGACCATGCCGCCCAATCCACCGCTGAAGATATTCTTCATTCAGAAAATTTCTAACAGCAATAGTAGTATGAGCGGGTACACCGTCATGGAGTATCCACATTTGCCGTCGAACAAGTGTCACGTTTTCCAATAATGGCGGTAGATCTTCCCTTAGAAAATTTAAATACAAATCTCCTGTAAGACGTGCTGTTACTCTGTGAGGGCCAATTAAATCATCTCCGAGAATTTCGATCCAAATGTTTATTGAAAATTGGTGTTGGTATCTTCTGTCACGGATTTCGTGTGGATTTTCATCCGCCCACGAATGTATATTACGGAGATTTAGTATGCCACTTCTTGTGAAGTATGCCTCGTCCGCAAAAAGAATTTTGCTTGAGAACATTGGGTCTTCGGCACATTTTGTGGATATTCATCGGCAAAAGTGAAGTCGTACAGGAGCATCTGCTAGAAGAAAACCCTGTACCGGTTGGGTTTGGTACGGGTGTAACTGTTGTTTCCTTAATGTACGCCATACGAAAAAATTTGACCTATTTACTCTTGCAGCTCTTCGCTTTGTACTTGTATGCAGATCTTGTTGGACAGCTAGAAGAATCTGTTCTTCTACATCTACGTTTTGTCGAGTTCGTGGACGTCCAGCATTCAAATATCTTGGTCGAAACATGCTTTGCTCACGTAGTCGACGGTCACTGAAAGAAATGTAGGCCTCGATGGTAATCGCCTATTAAGATACCTTTCATCATACCGGCGTTGGGCAGCAACTGCGTTGCGTAGCATCTCTCCTAACACGAGATCCATATCAGCAAGTTCTTCAAAAGAATACTGCTCCATAACGCTCTATAACATTACATGAGAATGACACATGAAATGAAGGAAATAAGTTTGGTTTCTAAAATAACAACTAACAAAATACTGAAACAAAAAGAAAAATAGCTATCTAAACAACCAGACAACTACGATTTTGATAAACTTTAATGACTTTCATTTTAATTGGATCGTCCTTGGCAAAAAAGCAATGTATCTCGGAAACGAAGCGATTACGGATTTATGTTCATAGGAACGTTTTTGTTCACTTTTGACGTCCCGAATATGTATACTAATTTATGAAACATAATTTGATAACATCCTGTATCTTTCTGTGTCATTGGGAACCTTTAGATGGGTTTAGCGACTTGGACTCTGGTGATGGAGCCATACTTTGTTTGAAAAATTTTCTTAGAAGTACTCTTAATGCGTTGTAGCGTCCACACTAACTTAATAACTTTGGATTTACAGGAATTAGTCGAATAATACTGTTAAATATAAAGGTAGTGATTGAAGCTATTTTGATCTTAATCTCTAATTTTATTTTAATGAGTGTTATACACGTTATACACTGTAATTCTTAATTTAGAGTAAATTATTAATTGAGACAAACATTCCGATAATGATTTCTGATTTTATAGTTAGGGAACAAAAATATTGGATCACCTGAAGATCAGGGCCCCCAGCCTTCTTTAGTTTAAGGCTAACTAACGAAAATATCACGACCTAACCTAACCAATCGTCAGATCAAATGTACGCCCTTGACGAATGGTTAGGTTAAGTCGTGATATTTTCGTTAGTTAGCCTTATGAAGTTAACTAAAGAAGGCTGGTGGCCCTGATCTTCAGGTGATCCAAAATATTTTCTTTCAAACTTCACTCAACGACGTAAGTGAACTGAATTGATTAAGGGTATGTAAATACAATAACAATTGTACAGCAACGAGGAAACGTAAATGCCACTTTCAGACCTAACAAAATCCATCGAAACGAGAGCTCCTGTTCTTTTATATGCCAAAAAAGAGGCTATCTTAACGTGAATTTAAACTCCTTGAGGTGGAGTTAGTTGTTTAAGAACAAATAATAGTTAGGAAGTGACTACTTTCGGGGAGAGTAAAACAATTATTTGTTCAACTATTAAAAGGATTGGACTCGTTTTGACGAGTCCGAAAAGAACTACACTCGTCAATTTTAAATTACTTTTCTCTAAAATCCTGAATTATTTTCGGTCTCAGTCAAAATTTTACCAACGGTTAATTCTTGAGGTATAAATTCCTGAAATCAGTGATAAATTAACAAAATAAAATTTTAATATTATGATTCAGAACCGATGGACTTTTCAATACATTCCAATTTAATATAAAAATGATACGAGATTATTAATGTCCGGAACTAATTTCTCCATATTGAAGGAGTGAGTGTGCCCCAAGAGTTACGGGAGCCCGATCATTATCTTATATAAACTTTATTTTAGATATTTATTTGTTTTAATCTCTGAACAGAAAAAACACACAATATATATATATATATATACACACACACGTATATATATATATATATATATATATATATATTGGGTGTAATGAAAAACCTGAACTATGATGGGCATTCATTTCCCGAGCGTATTTTTCTAATTTATGAAAATATGAATCCGTGTAAAAGTTTCGTGTTCCATCTTCACAATTAAATGTCAACGTACTACGTGCATTTTATAAACGTGGAATTGACTTTTAAAAGGATATTTGCATGATTAAACCATATATAAAGTCGAATGTATCTACAGTACATTCAGTCCCTACTGAAATCACTTTATGAATGTTCAAAATGCTTCCCATTCACTTCAAAGCACGTTAATTTAGTTAATGTAACGTATTAATTAATGAAATCCCTTTTGGAAACAACTTTTCGGACACCCTTCCAATATAGTTTACTTATTTCATTATCCATTAATTTTTATATATATATATATATATATATATGATGAATAAAACCACGAAGGAAAAAGAAACACAAAGGGGTGCTCAAGCGCTTTCGTCTAATGACATCCTCAGGAACACTGGAGTGAAAGGACAGATCAAGGCAATATATAGGTTACAAAAATAAACATACATACATACATATTCACATATATATACATATATATATATATACATTATATATATATATATAATATATACATATAATTTTTCATATAATGAACACCACGCGTTCCTTCGCCTTGCTGTTCCCTCTATTGTCCCCGTTTGTGTCGGTGTTTGCTTCTACATTAATGAAGGGGCATGCAATTCGGATCCGACGGAAGTTTCTTACTAATTGTCTGGAGGAGCAGGTCCTTCCCAAGTCCCTCCTTCCGATTCGCCTCAGAGAAATGGACGACCATCCGTTCAACAACTTTAGCAGAGTAATTTTAAAGAAACATATTGAAGTCACCAGACAAAATGAGTGGTCCACCTTCAAAAATTTAGGCATTGCCAAACGTAATGTTTTGACTGTTATTCCCCAACCGTGGATCCAACCTTTGTTTGATGAAATTTATAACGAGTTGCGTCGGAGAACTTCTTCACTTCGAAACATTTTGGATCGCAAAATTAAAAGTCTCATTCGAAATAGTCAGTGGAGTAAAAAAGCAAGCTCAAAGTGTGTTTTGAACCTTTCTTCGAAAAACATTAGTGACGATGCAAAAAGTGCCCTTGGATTTGGTATGTCCTTTTATATTGTTAAAAAACCTACTGCTTTACAAATTTGTCATAGTCTTGCTCGTTTTGAAAAACAGTGTAACCTTCCTCAGTTTTTAGTTAACATAGTTAAAGGCCTGGTCTATGGTGCTGCGAATATTTCTTACGAAGATAACTTTCCTAAACGTTTCCGCAATAGCCTTTCACAATTAAAAAAAGATAGTGAGCTCCATATTACTAAAGCAGACAAGGCTAACACCTTAGTCATTATGGACAAAGTGGATTACATTGGAAAGATGAATGAGCTGCTTCAGGACCCCGCCACATACGTGAAACTTAGGAAGAACCCACAGGATGATGTCATCAAATCTTTCAATAGTGGCTTGAAACGCATTCTCAAAGATCATAAGGATTTAATTCCCCTTTTTTTGTCCACTTCACCTGCTTTGCCTTATCTTTATGGTCTTATTAAAACCCACAAACCGGGTAACCCTATGCGCCCTATTATTAGCTCGGTGGGCTCTATTACCTATAAACTCTCCAAATGGCTTGTTAATGTTTTGTCCCCCATTCTTGGAACTGTCTCTGATTCACACGTAAAAAATTCCATGGATCTCACTGAAAAATTGAATAATGTTCGCATTAATACCAACGATAGATTGATCAGTTTCGACGTTTGTTCATTGTTCACAAAAGTTCCGATTGATGATATGCTTGACTTTCTCGCCAGAGAATTACATAATTATGATTTACCATTACCTGCACACACTGTTTTGGAGCTTATTAAGCTTTGTATCAAGGATTGTAAATTCACTTTCAATGGCGAGCATTATCAACAAGTTTTTGGGATGGCCATGGGCAACCCTTTGTCGCCCCTTCTCTCCAATATTTATATGGAGTTTTTTGAAATTACTTACATTCCGAGAATCCTGGGGGTTGGCATCCCTTGGTTGCGGTACGTCGACGATATTTTGTGTATCTGGCCCATGAATCGTGACCTGGATGACTTCCTCCTTCAGTTAAATGACCAAGTCCCCTCCATTAAATTTACTTTAGAAGTGGAACAAGACAACTCAATCCCGTTTTTGGATGTGCGTGTTCATAGGGATAGCCCGGGTTTTAAGTTTAGTATATATCGGAAAAAAACAAACAATTTGTCCTACGTACACTTTTACTCTGGACATGACACCCCTATTAAAAAGGCCATATTTTCCTCAATGTTTCTCCGCGCTCTTAGGATCGCCAGTCCTGAATACATCGATGCCGAATTGGAAAATATCAACGGTATTGGAAGTGAGTTGTGTTACCCATCTGCGTTCATGGAATCTTGTCTTAATAAGGCTAAACGAACCTTCTATCGTGTGAATAATAACACTCGCACCTTGTCAAAGAATATTTTAGTACTTCCATTTTCCCGGGCTTCTTAGGCATTGCTAATGTACTTAAACTTTTGGATATCAGTGTAGTTTTTTCATATAACAATATTGTGAAAAACATCATAGTAAAAATAGCCCTACCAATAATTTAGGCATTATCTATAAAATTGGGTGTAAGCAATGTGATTCCTTTTACATAGGTCAGACGGGAAAGGATTTGCAAACGCGTGTAAAACAGCATCAATATTCCGTTAGAACGGGACAGTTGTCCAGTGCCCTTTTTGTCCATTTGTCAGAGTTATCCCATTGTATTGATTGGAATAATGTTTCAGTTTGTTTCACTCTAGCAACATTGTTAATAGAAATATTCTTGAGTCGGCTATAATTCAACTTACAAATAACCTTAACATGAGTAAAGGTCTGTTTCAACTTGATCCTGTTGCTCTGAATTCCTTCAGAATGGATTTAAACAAAAAGGGCAGGTTGTTAAATCTTTGGTAAAAAATTTGTTTTTGTCTGTTGTTTCCCTTACAATTTTATTTTTCAATTTTTTGCTGTATGAGTGTATGTGTAGGTATGTATGTGTATGTGCGTATGTGTGTGGTCATTGCAGTTAAATGTGTTTGTATGTATATGTGTGATATGTATGTATGTATGTGTGTATATGTATGTATGTATGTATGTATGCAGTTAAATATATATATATATATATGTATATGTGTATGTACCTTACCTTACCTTACAACCTCACAAAGGTTCTGCGGGATGATTTCTCATTTCGTGAAGGTCAAGCTTGTATATATATATATATAATATATGTGTGTGTTTGTGTGTGTGTGTTTGTATATATGTGTGTATATATATATATATTTGGGTATGCGGGTATATATGTGTACGTGTATTATTTGTAATTTTTCAAGTTATATTATTTTTATTTCTTTATTCTTTGCGACCTACCGTTTCTCAGACAATAATTATAAAAACAAATTTGGTAATTTTTTCCCTTATGCATATATATATATATATATATATATTCTGTATATATTGCGTTTATATTTCGTATATATACCGTAAATATGTTGTATATATATTTTATTGTTCTTTATATATCATCTAGGGATCATTTTGTTTTCCAATTTATATTTACTTGATTTTTGTATTCGTTTGTGACTATAATATGCATATGTGGTAATTTTTCCCTTATAAATTGGTGTGCCTCTCTTAAAATTTATCTTTCAATTTTTATTTTTAATAATGTGACATATATATCAATTTGGCAGCATCTATTAAATCGATTGTAAAACCTCCCTCTTGAGCTTGAATTGGTTGACTCCACTTACAATTTTTATATTTATTTTTATTTCTTATTTTTTTGTGACCTGTTCCATAAAAAAGCCATTTGAATTTATATGGAAGGTCGGCCAAAGTGCTAAAAGTGTCTTTATATATATATATATGTATATATATATGTGTATATATATGTATATATATATATTATATATGTATATAGTATTTATGGTTTTTTTTTTATTTGCCTGTTTATTTCTTTATGATTATTTAGGCTGTGACATATATATCACTAAGGCACTATTTTGTAATTAATTTTTTTTTTCTCAATTTATATTTATATTTATTTTTATTTCTTTATTCTTCTGTGACCATATAAATGTTGGCTCCTCCCACAATTTTTTCTATGCTTACTATATATATGTATATATTTATATATATATATATTATGTATATATATATATGTATATATATGTGAATATGTATGTATGTATGTTTATTTTTGTAACCTATATATTGCCTTGATCTGTCCTTTCACTCCAGTGTTCCTGAGGATGTCATTAGACGAAAGCGCTTGAGCACCCCTTTGTGTTTCTTTTTCCTTCGTGGTTTTATTCATCATAAATACTTTTCACGTGTCACTTTCGTGAAATAATTTTTCATATATATATATATATATATATATATATATACAGGGTCTGTCAAAAAAACTAAGCCAATTTGAAATCTCTATAAAATGCACAATTTGATAGGGATTTCAAATATTTTTTTACACTAAATAAATAAAAGGCTCATAAATAATCTGTGATAATTTTATAACTTTATTTTAAATATTTTAGGAGTTATGCGGTTATTTCTATAGATTGCGAAAATTTCAGTTTTTCTCATTATGTAATATCTTCTTTTTTCTCTTTTTCAGAATTTGTTTAGATTTAAAAATTTTCGTGAATACCTCTAAATATGCCATTCTCACATGAAGATAACATAATTATAAAGCATTATAGAGTTGAAAAAGGTTATAGTGCAAGGAAATTACATTCTGAATTCGATTATAAAGGATGGACTAGATCAGGTTTAGATTACTTATTGAGAACTATCGATGAAACAGGAAGCATTGAAAGGAAGGTTGGTAGTGGGCGACCAAAATCCGTTAGAGTAGATGAAAATATTCAGAAAGTGGAGGAACGTATCCTTAGTCAAGAGGATCGACCTGGTAGCCACATGACACCTGCTCAAATATCAAAAGAACTAGAAATATCAAAATCAAGCGTAAGAAGGATTATTAAATCTGATCTGCAATTTAAACCATTTAAAAGAGTGCATGGACAAAGATTGTCAGAAGTAAACTGTCAGAAAAGAGTTGAGAAATCCAAACGTATTTTACGTATAATAACTGAAGATAAACTTTCCAAGACATTTTTTACGGATGAAAAACGGTAGAGCCACCAAGAAACTCACAGAATGACCGGGTTTATTCTGATGTTGTGAAGAAAAATGAAATCCAAGATGAAAGACTGTACGCAACAAGGAGTCATTTTCTTCTAGCGTCATGGTTTCTGTTGGAGTGTCCAAGTTGGGAAAAACTTCAATATTTTTTATTGAGCCAGCAGTGAAAATTAATGCTCAATATTATTCAAATACCCTGCTTGAGAAAATGCTTCCAGAAATGAGAAACTTGGCTAGTCAAGGTTACTTTATTTTTCAAGAAGATGGTGCAACATCACATACTGCCAAAACAACCATCGAATATTTGGAAAAGAATGTGCCTGAATTTCTGGAACCGAATAATTGGCCACCTAACAGCCCTGACCTAAACCCTGTAGACTACGGAATATGGGAAAACTTGGCAGAGAGAGTGTATAGGAACAGAATAAGGGATGGCAATCATTTGCGTGAGTTGATTATCGTAAAATGGGCAGAGCTCCCCCAAGAGCAAATAAATCGAGCAATAGACGAATTGAGACCAAGATTAAAAAAAGTGATAGAAATGCAAGGGAATCATATTGAACAGTTCTTTTAATTTTATTAAACTAAAAATTATCTACAGTATATCGTAAAAATTTTTCCATATTAAGTAGGAGAATCTCACTTTTTAGTTAATTATTAATAAAATTAACAATTCTGAAGATATCGTCATAAAAATTTAAAGGATAACACTGCCCAACACCAATTTTGCTGATTTAATTCTAGCACCTGTTTTTAGGTAACTTTGGTGTGCTGATTTAAAAAATCACCTTAGTTTTTGCCTATCACGTCAGGTTTTCGAGCAATCAAATACGGATATTTTGGAGATATCGCATTTTGGCAGGGTTATGCCCAATTTTTTTCTTTTCAAAAAATAAGTTTTTACATACTCAGAATCAGCATGGAAAAGTAAACAATTGTGCAGGGAGTGAACTTTAATATACAATGGTAATATTGACACATAAAGTGATTAAAAGTGTTTAAATAAGCAAAAAATGAATCCATGATCATGACGTCACGCTCACACCTGGGGAAATCACAGATACCCAAGATTTTAATATTATGTTGTACATGACCTTTAGATTTAATGCACAGATTTGCGTATTCCACAGATAAAATTTTAACAGCAAAACAGCTGTTAACAGGTCTCAAAAATCATCAATTTTGATAAGCGCCCTTCATGGATCACCCAAAATAGGCATATTGCATTGCACAAAAACCTGATGTGATGGACAAAATCTAAGGTGATTTTTGAAATCAGCACATCAATATTATCCAGAAACAGGTCTTAGAATTAAATCAGCAGCAAAACATTTTTTTACCTATACTTTATTGTGTAAAAAATTCAACTTAATTAGATAAATGGTTTTGTTTTAATAAAGGTTTGAATTTGGCTTAGTTTTTTTGACAGACCCTGTATATATATATATATATATATATATATATATATATATATATATAATCTCTAAATTAATTAACATACGAAATATTTTTAATGATCCAAGTAACACGCAATAAATTAGAGTACAAATATTATACCCTGAGAATTGCAAGGTGTTGGTCAGGTTCCTTGTAATTACTGTAATGTATCTTATTAATGGACAACGAGTATAGAACAATGGGTGTTATTAAAATACTGGAAAGCAAACGCTTCATTGGTTAATGTCCCCAAAAATCATATAAAAAATTTTAACGAAAGATTCAATAAACAAGAATCGAAACGAACATTCATATCGAAAGGAAATGTTAAAAACAATTTTTTTTTAAAGTAAAATCGACCAAATTCTAATATTTTCAGAGCCAGTCAAAGCGTCCTTCCGGCAAAATGACTGATGTGGATTTTACCTGATTTTATCATGGAGGCGGTTATACGATTCTTTTTCACCGTTCCATTTTATGACTCACTTTATGTTCAGTCTTCATCACCTGAGGAGGGTCATTGCGTTGAAAAGCCGAAAGTTTTGTTTTATCACAAATAATAAATTGCTTTATTTAATCTATTCGACGCTATATATATATATATATATATATATATATATATATATATATTATATATATTAGGGTGGTCCACAGAAGAGGGGGTGAAATTTTTTTCCCCGAAATTTTTGTGTACTCATAGCCCAAACGTACCCACTAGATGAGAAACTAGCGCACGTGAATCTTTTTTTAAATTAATGAATATTTAGGGTATGCACTATGCACACGGCTGCCATTTTAAATGCCCTGTAATGCTCGGCTCTGACGTGGCCTATATAGCCTATACGTAAAAAAAAAATTGCGCAATTTGCCAGTTTCTAATTCCTAATTAACTAATTAATTAAGTTTACAATTGGCAACTCTTATTTTTGAACATACTACGATTTGGCATCGTATTTCAAATACTAACGGTTTTCCTCGGTTACTCTCCCGGCAAGAATCGGATAGGGTGTATTATGTGTTCACACATCACTGGGAATCATTTATCTTAGCTTGCTTTTTTAATGACTCAGGTGAATATTTAATTAATTAATAATTAATTAATAATTAATTAATAACTAATTAAAGTGAATATATATTCTATAGCGTTATAAATTGCTATGACGCTTAAAGTTGCTACGTATTTTACTATTGCGTTATTATTTTTGGTTTATGTTGAATAATAATTTTATTCTGGAAAGAGATGTACATTAGTGCAAGTTTAGTCCTAAAGAGTAACGTTAAAACTGTGTACGGGGTGTCAGGAAATGATTGCCCCGCCTGTAGAGCAAAAACTAGAAGAGATAGATAAAAACCGGCGAGACCACTTGAAAGAGCGTTAAAATCTGAATAAAAACCATTATATTCTATTCCTGTGATTTTAATTCTTACCATTTTTTTCCCCATAGAAACCATGGCATCATCTATTTTGAACGATTCAGAGAAAAAGCGAGTTCTTGACCGCATTCGAGCTGTCACATTTCGTGAAGCAAAGGAAGCTGGTGCAACTTTCATAACTCGACACTGGGTGGCTGAGAGATTAAAAAGATCAGAAGACTTTGTCAAAAGGAATTGGAATAAGAATCCTGAAGATTGTGAAACAGAATTTCGAGGAGGAAGACCGGAGAAATTATCTCAAGAATCAAAAGACATTGTGCTTGCTGCATCACGGCGCCGAAAGAAGAGCTGCTCTGAGGTAGCGAAAGAGATACTTATCCGTCGTGGTAAGATAGTCAATCGGCAACTTGTGCATCAATTTCGAGTTCGCCAAGGCTTGAGTGCTTGGCATGAAATAGCTAAGCCACGGAAGAGTGATCTTAATATTGAAGATCGGCTATGGTTTTGTGAGGAATGGACGGAAGACGATTTCCTTCACTTGGTTGTCGGCGATGAATTCTTCGTTTATGTCTCCAGAAAACCAAATTTTCAGAATGATCGGGTTTGGGCAACAACTCCTGATGAAGTCCCAGACGACCAGAAGTATCGAGAAATAGTAAAAAATCCAGCATGTGTGGGTGTTTTCATTATGTTCTATATTCGGAAGCTCATCTGGGTTATCAAACCAAGAGGAACCAGTTGGGATGGGCCTTATTTTCGAAATGTAATTTTAGCCCAACATGTAATTCCGTTTTTGAAAGACCCCGAGTGTGTTTTAGATGTTGAACAGGCAACCTTTCTTCACGACAAAGCCCCCTGTATGAAAGCACTTGCGACTCAACAACTGCTTAAGGACAATAACATTGATTTTTTCGGAAATAATGAATGGCCTGGCAATTCTCCCAATCTTAATGTCTGTGAACATGTCGGATCCATCATGAAGGATCGGGTGGAGTCCTTAATGCTGGAACAACCCATTCAGAATCGGTATTCAACAGAAATTATGACTGTAAAGATCAACGAAGTCCTTGAAGAAATGAGTCATGATACCGATCTCTTTGAGACACTTCTGGGATCCTACCCCCGTCGATTAATGGCCGTCAGAGCTGCAAATGGGGCCAACACCCGATATTAAAACAAATGTTTTTTATTCAAAATTAAACGCTCTTTCGCGTGGTTTTGTCTGTTTTTTCTATTCCTTTCAGTTTCTTCTGTACAGGGGGGGGGGGGCAATCATTTCCTGACACCCTTTATGCTTAAAATTGCTATATTTTCTATTGCGTTATAAATTGCTATGACGCTTAAAGTTGCTATATTACTGTTGCGTTATTGTTTTTGGTTTATGTTGAATAATAATTTTTGCTGAAAATTCATGTACATAAGTGCGTGTTTAATGTTAAAGTGTGACTTTAAAAGACTACATGTTTGAAGTTGCTGTATTTCTACATTATTTCCATAGTAATAAAAAATGTCAATTTTTGGTTTCTCTTTCTAGGTTGTGATGATGGCAACTGCATTGCGTAAGAAAACAACTATCTACTTGGTTGGCGGCACCATCGAAGCGATTCCTAAGTCCCGTCTGTCTACTCTCAGGCAAATTCTCCAACGTTATTTTCATCTCCTGAAAATGAGTGAGTCAACTCCTACGAAAAATGAGTGCATCAATATGGTGGTGAAGGAAACCATGGCTATCTGGCGAATGGTCCACATCCCTACTCAAGAGGAGGGAATATCAAACGAACCCTGAATGGAATCCTGTCCACTTGAGAGAAGTTGAAAAAGGGTTCCAACAGGACAAGTAAGCCACAAGTACAGAAGGAACAAGAGTTCTCAAACAATCTTGAAAAGCTCTTCAACATTAAGCATCATGATGTGGAAAGACTGGTCTAGATAGAGGAAGACCTAGTCTTCTTGAAAGACCAAGAGAGGGAACGCAAGTTTCACATGGAACGAGTCGACGAAGTCCTGGCTAAGAAAGAAATGAAACAGAAGTATCTTAAGAAGGCCAGAGAGCAAAAGGAAGTAACAGAGAAGCAGATGCGTGAAGAGCAAGAGACTGTTCAGCTGGAGTCAACCAGCACCTCTTCTGATGATGAAGGTCCTCGTTCATTTCCGAAGATGCCTCGAGTTGGAATGGATCCAGATTTTCAGGTTCCTGGCCCTTTAAATGCAGCTCCTCGTCCTGCACCTCAAACGAGGCCTAAGAACTTCATGTCCCCTGGTCTCCCGAGCGTGAGGCAGTTCACATCGTGGCAGCTACTGTGAAAAGCCTTGGAGGGAACATTGATGAACTGGCCATTAGTCGCTCCACATTCAGGAGAACCCGTATGCGACATTGCAGTGACTACATCATTTCTGTGAAACAAGCTGTCTCATCTTCTGGCGCCACTACTGGAATTGTTGTTCATTTGGACGGGAAACTCCTTCCATTCCTCACAAAAAATGACTACGTCGATCGTCTACCAGTACTGATCTCTGGGAAGGATGTTTCGTCATCGTCAGAGGAGAACATCCAACTCCTGGGTGTTCCGAAGCTCGCATGTGGAACAGGAATGGCGCAAGCAGACGCCGTGGTTGAGGTCTTGAGGGATTGGAAGGTCGAAGACCGAGTCGTCGCCATGAGCTTTGATACGACTCCAAGCAATACGGGTCATATTGGTGGAGCTTGCACTCTGATTGAACAGCGACTGGGAAGAAATTTAATCCACCTTGCTTGCAGACACCATATCTTGGAGGTCGTTCTCAGAGACGTCTTCAAGACAGTTCATGGATCGTCCAGCTTTCCGGAGGTTCTCCTATTTCAACGGTTCCAAAAGAATTGGCAGCGGGCCAATCAAGCAAACTTCAAGATTGGAATGATGGACGACTACGTCAGTGCAGTTTTCAAAGAGAACCCTGAACTACATAAAAGCTCTTCAGTGTACGAAACCCCGAGACGACTACCGCCGACACGTGGAGCTCAGCGTAGTCTTCCTAGGTGGGACACCTCCCCGAAGGATTCAATTTGGACAGCCTGGCCCCATACATCATGCTCGCTGGATGTCAAAGGCAATATACTGTCTCCAAATATTCATGTTTCAACCTCAGTTTAAGGTGTCCCCCAAGGAAGAGAAGTTCATTCGAACCATGGCTCTCTTTGTTGCTCTTGTCTACGGACCAGCATGGTTCAAGGCTCCCATAATCTTTGAAGCCCCGAGCAACGATATCTCCTTCCTTAAGAAAATTCAAGAATACAGGAATAAAGTGGATGGAGCAGTTGGAGCGGCAGCTACAAAGGCATTCCAACGACATCTGTGGTATTTGAGCGAGGAGTTGGTAGCTCTGGCTCTATTCAGTGACGCAGTTTTCAATATGGAGAAGAGACGAATCCTGGAGTCGATGAGGGTAAGGGAAGGAGAGAAAGATCCACCGAAGAGAATTAAAGTGCCGGAAGAGGACATTCCGTCACTGACGCTGAAGAAGCTGGCATCCAAGAATACCAACCGCTTCTACCAGACCACGCTACTAGGCTCCGGATTCATCTCTAAAGATCCAGCCCAATGGAAGGATGATTCGCAGTTCCTCCAGACCAAGGAAGTCCTCCAAGATATGCTGGTAGTGAATGATGTGGCTGAAAGAGGGATGAAGCTAATTCAGGATTATAACTCTTCCATTACGAAGAACGAAGAAGAGAAACAGTATCTGCTGCAGGTGGTCGCTACACATCGACGCCAGTTTCCTAGTGCAAGCAAGGCTAACTTGTAATCGTGAGGACGGGAGAGTTGTTTTCCTGTTTCAATCAACATTGTTTGTGTTTGGTTGGCTCTAATTAATAAATTAATCACTTACATAATAATTTACCTATAGATATGTAATATTTGAGCATCATTTTCCTAATACAAGAGTCATTCTGTAGGGAAAGAGATCAAACAAATGTGAGCTTTCCTTAGTCAGATTGTGCATACCCTAAACAGTCATAATGACCTAAAACTTGGTATGCAGTGTTTTCTTGGGGAAAGGAACCAAATAAACACTGAGCACAAAAAGATAAACAACTTCGATTTTGTGGACCACCCTAATATATATAATATATATATATATGAGTCTCGTGTTTTCCCCAGTGCTACCTAGAACTGGGCGGTTGGCTTTTCTGTATCTTACGTTAAGACGAAGCAGCGGCCGAGCCAACCCTCTTTAACTGATCCTAGCTAAGGTAACCCAGGCTCGTTCCTCCCTCCAACTTCCTTGGGGGATATAGGACATGGATGTTACCTATCTAAAATGTTCAGCATCATATACAAAATTATTGACTACATTTGGTTATTTCTATGATACTGAACGTTATGGAAATCTTGTATATCAATGAGTGTGTTTACGTAATTGATCAAAGAAGTTCTCCAACTCCCTGTCGCTGGAATACACGAGACAAGAACCTGTACTCTTCCTCCAACACGAGAGGCAAAAAATAAAAGCCTTCCTAAAAAAATAAAAACCTTCGTAAATAAAAACCTTTAAGAGAATAAACGACTTCCTTCTTTCAACTTAAATTAGGGCCACTGATGGAGGGACTTCTCAACGCCATTCACTGTAAATAGAAACATATATATATATATATATATATATATATATATATATATATATATATAGTGGCTTACGGATCACCAATTTGAGGTGGCTAAGAAAGTACGCTTACTATAATTACTGATTAAAATTTAAATGAATAATTAGGGGTCACCAGCTTGGGCCTACAGCCCAAACAAACAATATTTAATAAGGAGAGAGAAATGACTTTGTTGTTTTGTGTTTAATTAGGAAAATAAATCAATTTTATTTGCTCACAGTGATTAACAATTCAATAACGGTATTTATAGTGATAAACAATTATATAACGGCATTTATACTATGCTAACGATGACTGATTCTTAGCAATAAGGAATGGTTATACAGTCTAACTGTTAAGTAATTCAGGTAGGCTAATGAGATATGCAGAGGTGAACACAGAATAAATAATGAAGTCTTTTGATAGCTGAAATAATGCAGGTACGGTTCGTACAGTAAATGGATTAGGCCGTTAAGAATGAACACAATAAAAGAGTGATACAAAATTACGGTATTGGTACAACACTTGACTATGCCTACTGCGGTTTTAACGAGAGAATTAGTTTAAAACGGTAATGAAGACACTTTTAGGGCCTACGCGATTAGGTAGAGCTTGTGAAAGCACCACGTAACAAAACACTGTAGGCCGAGTGAGGGCCGACAAGAGGCTTACCGCGACGCTGGATCACTCTGAAGACGTGTTAAGGGCCTACGTGAAGGAGGATGTGCTGAGGGCCTGTTGAAGTATTTGTTGAACAGGCGCCGATCGAATTGTGGTGAGAGGATGAGTGACGAGCAAAGTGAGGTTTGTGGCTCGTAGCCTAATAGAAGGTTTACTGACCTGGGTTTCTGGTGATTGCTTCTGCAGGCGGACTGGCCTTACCGGCGAGAGGATGAGTTTTGAGGCCCGGTAGAGACTTGTTGAGAAGGGGGCCAACGGAAACTTCTGCAGCAGTGATGTTGCTTCTTGCAGGATGAAATTGTAGAGGGCCTTACTTGATGATAGACATCGTGTATGCTCGTCCGGAGCCTTGAAGGAAAGCGGGCCGCTCTCTGGCGAAGGCCAGAGAGCGGGTGGCGTGACAAGTGGTGCTACTGACGAAGGTGCTGAGAGTGAGACGTGACGACCAAAACGAGAAAATGGCAAGTGAGAATGATTTGAGAAAGGAACTGCATTTTATAGGCCTTCGTGACGTCCTCTGGTGGCCGTTTCGGGAAATACCACAAAATCTGTTGTCTGTGTGGGCCTGTTTCATGCCCATGTGTATAGCCTTTGTTTTGATTCCATGACTGATTGAGAACGGCGAAGAAAGGATTTCCGGTCGGCCTCTATATATATATACAGTATATATATATATAATATATATATATATATATATATATATATATATATATATAATATATATATATAATAATAAGCAAACAACCACAGAGAAAAGGAAACACGAAGTCCGAGCGCTTTCCTTTTCCCTGTGGTTGTTTGCTTATTAATAAGATCACGTGTTATTCTGTGATTTTAGTGTATTATATATATTATATATATATATATATATATATATATATATATTATATTATTTTTTAGTTCAGCCAAATTCCATTAAAAATGCCTTTTGAGAGAGAAATAACCTTAATTAATAAGATTTATCGAAAAAAAAAATCATTTCATTTCAGTGTGTCAATTGCAGCGGAAAACGTGTTCGATGTGTGTCACCTTCTGTCCAATCAAAAGTTCGTAAATCTTCTTTGCAGCGAAGGCTGTTGAGCCGTTTCCTGCCTCCCTCCGATCTCCATCGATTTCTCCATAGCTGACGTTCAGCAGGTATTTTCAGTTTTTGTTCCGACTCTATATATATATATATATATATAATATATATATATATATATACATATATATATATATATATATATATAATAATATATATATATATATGTGTGTGTGTGTGTGTATATAGTCCGACGCTCCACGCATTTTCATAACACCTCTCGTTTTGAACCTACCTACGGCAGGCAAGCTGCGTCCGCTATCGTTCAATTTAGCAGGCCACCTCATTCTTCAACTGAAGTAACTTCTGCATTCATTTAATGTGCGCCATCTTATTTTTCGCTTGCCATTAATTTGCTATTTTGCTTTGGCCCTTCTGTCATCACCGTTTATCAATAACCGCAGCACTTTACCTTACTGCGTAATTAAAATAAACATTATAACGCTATTCACTGCCCAAACATTCATACTTACCCGACTGTTTATTCAATTCATAATAATTACAACTTTTACTGCGACTTTTTTCATTTAATTAAGGGAAAATCCAAAGAATCTTATCAATCACCTTCCTATATTAAAGTCATTCATTATTTTGATCAAAGGATTTGGTGACTCATCAAACAAATATTAATCACCTTAATTATTCTAATTACATTTATTGTAGGGCCTACAGTCACAGGCCACTATATATATATATATATATATATTATATATATATATAAGAAGGCCATTTTTTCATCAATGTTCTCCGCGCCCTTAGGATCGCCAGTCCGGAATACATCGATGCCGAATTGGAAAAAATCAACGGTATTGGAAGTGATCTGGTGTTATCCATCTGCGTTTATGGAATCTTGTCTCAAACAAGGCAAAAACGAACTTTCTATCGTGTCAATAATAACACTCGTACTTTGTCAAAAAATATTTTAGTACTTCCATTTTTCCCGGGCTTTTTAGGCATTGCTAATGTACTTAAACTTTTGGATATTAATGTAGTATTTTCATATAAGAATATTGTGAAAAATATCATAGTAAAAAATAGCCCTACCAATAATTCAGGCATTATCTATAAAATTGGGTGTAAACAATGTGATTCCTTTTACATAGGTCAGACGGGAAAGGATTTGCACACACGTATAAAACAGCATCAATATTCCGTTAGAACAGGACAGTTGTCCAGTGCTCTTTTTGTCCATTTGTCAGAGTTATCCCACTGTATTGATTGGAATAATGCTTCAGTTTTATTTCACTCTAGCAACATTGTTAATAGAAATATCTTGAGTCTGCCATTATCCAACTTTCAAATAACTTCAATATAAGCAAAGGTCTTTTTCAACTCGATCCTGTTGTTTTGAATTCCTTCAAAACAGATTTAGATAAAAAGGGTAGGACGCTAAATCTTTGGTAAACTTGTATGCTACTTTATTAACTTTTAATCTTCATTTTATTTTTTATATATCGAAACTTGACTATAAAAGGCAAAGTGTTAAAACCCGGGCAGATTTCCAGTATAAATTTGTATTTTTATAATTCATTTGATCTTGTGCTAAAAATCGATATTTTTCCTTACAAATCTGTATGCCTCTTTGTTAATCCTTTAATTTTTAATTTTTATTTTTACTTCTCTGTTTATTGCATATATAATATATATATATATATATATATATATATATATATATATGTGTGTGTGTGTGTGTGTGTGTGTGTAGATATGTATGTGTATATATATATATATATATGTTTGTGTGTATGTATGTTATTTATTTATTTATTATTTTTTTTTTTCTGTAACTATATATAGGCCGTAACCTTTTTTGTACTTCAGTGTTCCTGAGGATGTCATTAGACGAAAGCGCTTGAGCACTTTTTGTGTTTCTTTCCTTCGTGGTTTTATTCTCATATATATATATATATATATATATATATATTATAATAATATATATATAAAAACTGATTTAGGTAACCTACCATTGGAAGGCTTCTTGAAAAATCTGGTCGATTTCCTGAATGTTAATTAAAGCTATTCGTTAGCAACAATAATAGTGGTGATAGATCTCTTTCTCGGTCATGGTTTCACTCTGAATTGACAAAGGGAATTTATGCGCACACCATCGTTCTCTCTTATGCTACTATTAAGCTTATTTATTCTTCGGTCACAGTTTTCACAATTAATTAATTAATTAAATAATTCGCTGTCTGAGGACGTCCACATGTTCAGGCGATATTTGCTGTGAAGTTAATTATATATATAGTAAACCTTGGTTTTGCTTTTTCCCGAATTCTTCATTTTGACGAAGGTTAAGATTGTTGCTCTGTTTTAGACCTACAGCTTAACGTGGAATCCGAACCACGACCCACCACGGGTGGTCAGAAATTACAAACTCCTCGCTCAGACACGATTTCACAACCTCCCGATCAGCAGCCCAGTGTCTTAGCCACTCGGTTACCTGGGGTACCTATTTATTTACCAACCAATTTTATTGTATGGAAGGATGAACAGCTGGATGAACTGCGCGCCGCCTACCGTCGCCGGGAATTGAACCCGGGTAGGTGGATTAGTAGTCAGCGATGCTAACCACTACACCACCGAGGCAGGCGCATATTTATTTATTTATTTATGTGTGTGTGTGTGGTGTGTGGGTGTGTGTGTGTGTGTGTGTTATACTCAGTAAGTCCATAAATTTTATACAAATGTATACTTACACTGTAAGCCATGAAGATTCTAAACAGTTTCGTTCACTTTTGCAAGTCAAAATAGGTTAGAGAGAGGTTCTTCTCAGAAACTGGTTCCAAGCATCGGACCGCATAAACATTAACTGGAATCTTACCGACTCTCTTTTTGATCCTACATACATATCAAAAAGCTATGCTCCTCTCCTCCCCCCAACTTAAAAACTGAAAAAATCAATACGGTCATTGATAAAAACACTTTTTTTACTTAAAACGTTAGAGTTACCTCCCCCGCCCCCAGTCTCCCCAACCTAAAAACCCTAGTTAAATACTTCGACTTCAATCCTTCAGGAATACGCTTGTTTACAATGTACGGGCATTCAAAACCTTTATTGAATTTAAACAAAAATTTCATTTGAATTTTAGACGAACAAAGTACTACGTTTAAAATTATGAGTATGTACCAATTTTGTTAAAATTTAAGTACAAAATAAATGATGTTACTTTAAAATAAAATCTGTTTTGATTGAACACATACAGTATAAGATTGTATTTACTTAGAATTCACTATTCACTATATTCATATTTCCATGAAATCCATCCCAATTCCAGGTAAATATACCATTATATATGTTTAATATAAACAAAATTTATTTTAAAATAACATAATTTGTTTAATAATAATGAGCTTATTGTTCTTTGCTATATACAGTATATAAGGCATACAGAGAGTAACATATAATACCACACATCTCTATACATACATATGATAGTACGATAGTTAATGCATTCCCAAGAATATGTAACGTAGTAAAATAGATTGATAATTTTGAAATTGGTGGGGAGCAGTGGGTGATTGTGGAGGTGGCAATGATCTCTTATTGCTGATTTCGATGGTTTATTTAAAGGTTGTGATGTTCTGGTAGAAATGCCGCGATGTTCGTCCACTCTTGTTTGATATTGCTTCTGAGTCATTGGTTCGATACGAGACAGAAGGGGATGACTTCCTTTCACGAATTGTGACTTGGGATGAGACTTGGTTACACCACTTTGAACCTGAAACAAAACGCCAATCCATGGAGTGGCATCACGCAGACTCCCCACGCAAGAAAAAGTTCAAAATGGCTCCCGCTGCAGGAAAGGTTATGGCCACCATCTTCTGGGACATGAAAGGAGTGATCCTGGTGGACATTATGAAGAAAGGACAAACAATCAACTCAGAGGCATATATTGCTACCCTACAGAGACTCCAGAGATGTATAAAGAGAGTTCGACAGGAGAGAAAACTGGAAGACGTCCTTCTTTTGCACGATAACACAACACCACACAACAGTTTGCAAACAAGAGAGGCCATCACAAAAATGCGCTTGACTGTGTTACCTCTCCCTCCATACAACCCGGATTTGACACCTTCAGACTTGCATTTGTTTGGGCCAATGAAGGATGCTATTCGTGGAAGAAAGTTTCAGAGTGACGATGAGGTTGTTGAGGAGGCTAGGTTAAGAGGTGATTCGAGCGGAACCCAGCGGACTTTTACCAGCAAGGAATAAAGGCCCTTGTTTCGAGGTGGAGAAAAGCCGTAGAAAAGGATGGAGACTATGTGGAAAAATAGAAACTTGTAAAAAAAGTATGTAACTACTTGTGTACAAATTTCTGGAACTTACAAGGAAACGTGGAAAGAAAAAAAAAAGGTGGGGGGAAAAATATATTGAGTGGCCCTCGTAGTAATTAGCTTTAAGCTTTGTGTATTGATGAATTAAGTCTGTTTCTAGAGTGAGTGTAGACTTCCTTTGGGATTAGACTTTCCTTCACATTTTTATATAGTTTGTGTTTTTTCAATGATGGGGCAGAATTCATTAAAAGCATACCAAAGCGATTCCTGAAACTTTTCAAATTTGGTGTTTATATCTGTATGCGGGTTGTCAATGAAGTCGAAATCTGTTTCGACTAATTTCGTTTTGAATTTGTTAAGCTGATTATGCCTTGTTTTCCCGAATTTAATATTTGTGTACTTTAGGGTGTTTGCCGTTGTTTTGTTTGTGACGTAATTTTGGAGGGAGTCATTTATGCTTGCAAGAAGTATCCCTGTGCATGGTATGTGTTGTGGGTCTATATCTGACCATATGTGGTCGATAAGAAAAGATTTGGTAAGGTCAGTACGGGGACGTGTTGGCTTTGTTACGTATTAAAATGTTTGAGTATGAAAGAGCGGGAGATCTTTCGGGAGTAATGTTTGATTTGATCCTGTAAAGTATTAATGTAGTTATTTTGAGCTACCGTTAGGTGGTCTGTATATTGCCAGTATGTTGAGAGAGGTTTTATCAAGGGTAAGATTACCGCACATGTTTCAGTGTGGGGTTTTACAGTACTGTATAGAGTGGTTGAATTTTTGTGCATTTTATGGTATTTTTTATGCAATAGTAAATTGTGCGGTGAATTGGGACTCATAATTTGAAATAGAGTATAGTATTCTGTTCGTCTAAAATTTAAACGAATATTTTGTTTAAATTAAACAAAGGCCATCTCGAGTGTATACAAACGTGCATGAAGAAGAATCATGAAGAAGAATTGGTTTTTAATAAAGAATATAAATGTTTAATAAGAAATTTAATAATGTTTTGTATGAAATTAAGATACGTAAAATGCTATTTGGCAATACTCCTGAGGCCGAAGACATACTCCAATTGAGTCTCAGGCGTGGTATGGTCCCAGTCAGATGTTTTCGTTACTAACACGTGATTGTGATTCTAAAATTTCTAAAATGTATCTCTCTCCACGATCAAATTAAAATGGTGAATCCGCACTCGCTTTCCCCCGTCTTGTTAATGGTTTCGACATAACTAAAAACCAGTAAATAACGATAAAGCGTCGTCTTTTTCCCTCCTTCCTCGTTTTGTTGGTTTGAAATGTCAATAGTAACCACGCTACCAGTCTCCCCGTTTATAAAGCAGTGAAACGAATGTAAAGCAGAAGAAAGAATGATAATTAAAAGAAAGCGAAAAGTAGAAATAAACACGTTAATTTCTTGTAATGAGATAATAAAATAGAAAAATAATGTACAAATGAGATTAGGAAAATAGGTCGTATTGTTATTACATAATTTACATACTGCGATTTCATATACATCATAATATTAGCGTTTTGGGGGAGGACTTCTGGAACACCCTGTATATATATAGAGTATAGTATATAACTTATATATATAGTATATAAATTATGTAACAAGAATGGGACCTATTTTTATAATCTCATTTGTGCAGTAATTTATATTATATTATCTCATTACAAGAAATTTAATTTACCTTTTGGTGATACAATTTAAATTTAATGTAATAAACATCTGCTTTTGAATAGGAAATATTTCATATTGAAAACCGCGCGAAGCTTTTCCCGATATTACAATTACTGCTCTTTTATTAAAATTTGAGAATCCTCAGTTTTAAAACTCAATTTTTGGGACCATTCGAAATAATGTTCTATTGTCTGGAAACTCATTTGGAAACTAAAGACGTGGTTTTAATATGCCACATCTCTCTCTCTCTCTCTCTCTCTCTCTCTCTCTCTCTCTCTCTCTCTCTTTTCCGGGGGTATTTCTTCATTTGAGGCTGCTTTCGCCCCTCCCTGTAGTGTGCTGTCCTTAATCTCGTTTTGGTTTTCGGTTGTGTCGGTGTTTTCTGTTGTTTCCTGGTTTTCTCTCGGTAAAACTGCTGCACTTGGTTCTTCTATTTCAACATTTTCTATTCCCCTTTGTACTAATTTCCTATTGTTTTCCATGCACTTGACGTACAGGAAAACATAAAGGCTTATAATTTTGTTATTTATTCTATTTATCATTTTCCTGTCTTTTTTATCTAAGTTTATGCATTCGTAGTGTTTAAAGGGATTGCACAGAATGCATTTTAAGCCTGTGGTCAGGTCTGCTTCATTTTTCCATTCGCAGAGCTGGTGTGCAGCTCATTCCATTAATCATAATTCAGTTCTATTCAGCTTTCTGAATTTACCGCAATTTACTTCGAATTTTTTGCCATTCCTTCCTTTATTTTGCCTCTTTTCTTCTCACTTCTCAAATTTCGTCTAGAAAACTAGACTTTCCCGTTTTATAGTTCTTCCGAATTTTGTCTGACCTTCCTCTCTATAGGCCTAATGTACAGGGTGTTCGAATTGTAATACAAATTTTATTATTATTTTATTTTTATTAGTTGAATTTATATTACAATATGTATATTTTGTAGGGGGTGACGGGATTTTTCGAACACCCTGTACAAATCTCAGGAGCTATTTTTTCCATTCGAATTGTTTTCAATTTATGTTTAAATTGGTTTTTTCTTTGTGCAAGCTATATGCCACCTCCTTACTTAATAAATTATTGTCGGGAATTCACTGATATTTAATTCACACACTGGTATAAGATAGAATTTACCGCTGAACTTATAAACACTAGTTATTTCGATATTACACAGAGCGGAAACAAAACTTCCGTACACTGTATATAAAAAATTTATTTAGTTTTTGTAATTGAAATTATTCTGAAATAACTTCAAAAACGTTATGGCTTACAGTTGTGAATTAAGTTTATATGGAATTCTAGGTAACAGTATAAACATTATCTATACCTATATAATTTTTTTCATATATTGTTTTTACCAAAGAAAATATAAAATACGCACAAAATATTTTTTACACTTCTCTAAATACTTCTAAGTTACTTTCAAGGTATATTAAAAAAAAATGCTGCTATGGGTAAATAAGATTTTGTAAAATAAAAATTTGAATGATGATCCAACATCCATTTAAAAAAAAAACCCTAGACCTAGTCAGACTACTCATATATGGGCCATTAATTAGAAAGTTTTATAATTAGACCTAACTTGCCTTAATCCCAGAATACCAGCCTAATATGCTGCTTGTGGTCATAATTTCAAAGAAATTACAGCTTCACAGACTACAAGAGAGGCCTAGGCCAAGATAAAATTCATAACCTATGGCTAGGTAGAGTCTTATGTAATAAATTGATGCAAGACTTTATTAAGAGCCTTCTCAAAATCATAAATTCCAATTGGCAAAATTGGCTTTCATGACACAACTACTTCGCACAAATACATTATTTTGTACGAAAAAAATAGTGGTTGAAATAAAACATGCATTTGGATCAAAATCTCAGTCAACATGAACACGGACGAAACATTGAACAAAATGTTATGGGTGACATTGTTCAAAAAACGTTCACAATGACCGTAAAATGCTAAGTCATGTTCTTCATGAACATTCGTCATAGGTGACAAACGCGCAAGTCAAACTGGGTATAAGGTGACCGGGGTCCCGTCGACGTGCCAGCTTCATAATTATAACTATTTTAAATTATAAGTCTTTTAAATATTTTAGCTTCATTGTGTTTTATTTTCAAAACACAAATCACTACACATAGCAGGAAAGGTCTACATGGTTTTTAGCTTATAGAAAGTAATTAGAAAATCACTTGCTCACTATCAATTAAGTTTGTTTTAAACTGGTGGCATTAATAAATTTAGAAATTGAAGAAATATAATGATGAGGGTTGTTTAACCTCTTTCGCAGCATCTACGCTGCGGATCCGAACCACGCGTCGCTATACAGGGTGTTTCAGATCGACCCTAGAAATATCAAAATACCAAAATATTAAATCCCAAATATCAAATACCAAAAATACTAAATACAAACTACAAATTCCGCCAATTTCCATATTTCTAGGGTCGACCTGAAACACCCTGTATAGTCTCCCATCGAACTACTATCCGACTCAATGTCGCTTAACTTCGTTGATCAACGGAAAGCGGTGTTACGACATTGGTTATGATGTAGCCCTAGAAATTGGAGAACAATGGCAACTTCACATAAGTACTGTTTATGTCAAAGAAATTTAATAAAACGAAAAACTGAATACATTGTTTTTTATTTGTCATTTAATTTTAGGTTTTTAAAATTTTAGAAAACATTTCTTAAGTCTGATAGAAATCCGAACCTAAATCCAGCAACAAAATCCTCGAATCCACAAAATTTTTTTTGAATCCGAATCCACTTAAATGTGTTGAATCCAGATTCAGATTCGCCAACCTATAATATATATATATATATATATATATATATATATATATATATATGATGCATAAAACCACGAAGGAAAGGAAACAGAATGGTGCTCAAGCGCTTGTGCTAAAAATCGATAATTTTTCAATTTTTATATACAAAAAGAGCAGAGTGCTAAAACCCGGGCAGATTTCCAGTATAAATTTGTATATATTTTTTTTATCTATAATATTGGTTGGAAACAATTCATTTAATCTTGTGCTAAAAATCGATAGTTTTTCCTTATAAATTTGTGTGCCCCTTCCACAATCCTTTAATTTTGTTTCTCCGTTTATTGTATATATATATATATATATATATATTTTTTTTCTGTAACCTATATATAGGCTGTAACTCTTTATGTACTTCAGTGTTCCTGAGGATGTCATTAGACGAAAGCGCTTGAGCACCATTCTGTTTCCTTTCCTTCGTGGTTTTATTCATCATAAATATTTTTCACGTGTTACTTTCGTGAAATAATTTTCATATATATATATATACACACACGAGTCAGACGTCTGACATTAATTAACTCCTCTATTATTGAGAAAATTACGAAAGAAATTAATCTGATTTTTCTGATTACGAGTATACCATTCGATAAAATGAGATTTACATTTTACATTTAAAAATTAATTGGGGAGTATTTTTTAAAATTATTTTCTGCAAAAAACTATTTAAAAAATAAAAATTTTACATATATAAAAAAAAACCTCTTGACTAAACCTTTGTAACAAAAAAAAAAAAAATGCGACAAGAAATTTTTTTAAGTGATTAAACAATAACTGAAGGAAAACATTTTCAAGTTATAAGTTTTTTTTTCTGGTAAGTATACCAGGTGCAATTTGGAATATAATGTACAAGGCAGGCATGGGGACGAGGCCGAGGCCTTCAGAAATCCGAGACCGAGGACATACATTTTTCAAAGGCCTTGAGGCCGAGGCCTAGGCCTTTTTAGGGGAGGCCTCACGAGGCCTTAAAATTGTTAGGCTGAAGGTATTTGCACCCAGAGGTGTGATATTCGGATGCAAATAACGAATGCGGTATTTGCACCTCTGGGTGCGGATACTCACTTCGAAATCTTTTACGAATAAGCTTCTCCATGCTTTGGGAAGGCTCAACAATCTAGCCTAGCCTAGACTTAAAGCTCTTCCAAAGGTAACCTACCAGTGGCGTGTACTCCTAAGACGCAAGGTAAGCAAAAGTTATATATATATACGAACTTAAATAATATTTTATGTTACTAATTCCTGTTTTATATGTTAAATGGATCAATAAAAAAATATTTATTAATATTCATACTTCAGCTTTATCAAAAATCTTAACAGTGTCATTTGCTTACCCTAGCATTTTTTCACGACACAACACTGTAACCTACAGTAGCCTCATACTAGCCTGTATCTCTTCTTTTTTAAAAATCCCTAGGGAAAAGCAAGATTCTACTCAAAATTAATAAACAAAGACATAGTTCACTTCACTTACCTAATAAAAGGGAATTATTAAGCATTAAGCACGTTCATCTATTACACGCAACCATACCACAACACCGATACGCTGTGCGTTTGCATTTGCCGGGTCACACATTCAGACACAGTTGCCAGAACAAGATTTCCTGGGCACCATACATTAGCCTAATAACTTTTTATTTCTAATTTCATGCAGTTCTTATTTCTCATTTTAATATACCCGCAATATTTCAAGTATTTATGATAATATGGAAAAAAATGATGTGAAGATGATCTAGCAAAATAATAACTATGACAAACTTCAAATACCAAATACAAACTACAAATTGACAGAATTTGTAGTTTGTATTTGGTATTTGACGTTTGTCATAGTAATTCCGTAACTAATATGAAGTGTTTCTTTTCCATATTCCTGGGGTCGACCTGAAACACCCTGTATTTCATGAATGTACTAACTCACTGAGTGTTGATCGTATAAATTTTGAATGTCTACAATTATTAGCGACTCTAGCGAACATTGCAAACAGAGCTACATTTGGAGATGCCTTATTTTTTTTAAGTTTTGCATTTTTATGTATCTTGACAATAAGAAATTGTGGTCTTAAAATCTACCAAAGATCATTAATGTAATTGTAGCTTGTACTATATGTGAAAGATGTTTCTGATGTAAGGTAGGCCTATTACTATATTATTATATAATTATATATACGATAATAATGTAATAACGATAATAAAAATATATTTGCACCTGATATTTCAACATGTTATATATGTAATTTGATTCAAGAGTATATTTGCACCAGATATTATGCATTATATTATCAGACATTTTTAAAGTTATATGTATAACACTTTATATTATTAAAGTAAATGAAAAAGACCGAAAAAATTATTTGCAAACAATATAACAATTTACATCTCAGTATAATGCCGATATTAGCAAAATTATTGTTTGCATCCGATATTATACTGTACTGTATTATACTGTATATTAATTTCAAATCATATTATTTAGAAGTTTTATGTTACAATTTACGACAGGCGAAAAACAAAATTATCGACGCAAGTAGCTAGTTATTAGTATACCAGATGGTATTCTTTTCTAATTTGGCCTATTTTTTTTTATAGAAATAGATACAGTACAATAGTTTATACACATCAATAACACAAACACATTATGTGAGCTCAGTTCAACTGATGACCAACTGATAGATTGCTTTCCTACACTAGTTTTGCTACATTAAGTCAATTGGTCTACTGCCGACTGACTGAATTATATTTATATACCGCGACATATATAATATTTATATACTGCGACATATATAATATTTATGTACCTAACGTCACAGTGACCTGTCACTAATCCGTTGGTCACCTAACTGAATAGTATTTATCAAAGACTGCCGCCGCCTAACTAGTCACCTGTCTGAATAATAGTTAGCAAAGTATGCCACCACATACGGTCACCTGTCAGGTCATGATCCTCACCTGAAGAATATCCACCCCGAGCGCACCACCTGAAGAGTCTCCACTCCAACGCTACCGGGGGTTGAAAATTACAGAACAAAATAAATCAGGATTCCCTAAGCCCTTACGATAGTCACGAGGCCTTTCCACTTTCCATCTGGCCTCGAGGCCGAGGCCGAGGCCAAGGCCACTTTTGATGTCCAAGGCCGAGGCCTGCAAGATATGCCCGAGGCCAGGCCTCAGCCCCATGTCTGGTACAAGGTGGGCGAGAAGTCCCTATACCCCTAAGATATAGTGGTATTATTTTCTTTGCAGGGTCCCTATACCCTTTACAATATAGTTTTTTTTTTCTTTGCACGTTTTAATAATGGTAGATCAAAGTTCATACAGCATTGAAGAACATATAACAAACACATGGGTGCATGAAGGTCGAAACAGGTGATACGATAGACACTATAAAGAATAAATTCAGCGAAAGATTTAACAAAGATTCCCCAGATAAAATGGCGTTGCTTAGTTGGAAAAAAAACCCTCTTCGACACTGGTAACATTAAAGATTTACCGCGTACTGGTAGAACACCAACCAGACAAGAAACGTGCTGCAGTTGAAGAATCGCTAAATCGCTCACCCTTGAAATGAACAAGGAAGAGGTCTTCAGAGCCTGGCACCCCAAGATCAACGATGAGTCACCATATGAAAAAAGACTTGAAATTTAGTCCGTGGCGTCCTAATTTTGTTAATGAACTGATTGATCTTGACAGGGATAACATGAAAACATGTTGCGAAGAAATACTCCGCATCTTCACAAGTCCTTCCGAGGGAAAGTTTATTTCAGCGATGAATGCACTATTTATCGCAGTGGCAAGTCACGAAACATCTTTATTTAGTCGAAAGAAAATCCTCATTACGTTGAAGTAATTGAACACAACCTGTCTCATGTCATGATGTGGGTAGCACTAAATGCTCGCTATGGGGTTGGTCCATACTTTTTTTATCGTACTGTCAATCAAGCTTCTTATTTGACCATATTGCAAAAGTAGTTCTTACCAAAACTTGACGAACTTGGCGTAAGTCATGATGCATGGCTGCAGCAAGAAGGGACGTCGGCTCATTATGCACTAACAATTAGGGACTTTGAATGACGCATTCCCAGGGAGGTGGATCGGTCGCGGGTCTACGACATCTTCAGCACTATTGACGTGGCCTGCAAGAAGCCTCGACCTCAGCACTTGCGACAATTCTCTCTGGGAATACATCAAAGAAATTGTGCAAAACAGCGCTACCAGACGAATGAGTAATTGAAGAATGCTGTTACTATTGCATTTGCAACAATCACATCGCAGATGCTGCGAAAGATGTCACACAGGACATGGCGACGTATCATTCTATTCTGTGAAAACGAGGGAGCTCGCTCAGACATTCTAGATTCCTAATATCTCAGAGGTATAGGAACTTCTCGCCCACCCTTTACATGTACATTTTACCAGTTAACCCATTGCAATGCAAATAAATAATTAAATAAAGAAAATATAATTCAGAAATACTCAAAACATAGTGATATGAGAACCAGAGCATCTTAAAGTGCTGGCCTAGCCTAACTTAGACCAGCCTGGGCCTAGGCCTAGGCTTAGGCTTAAGCTTGTGAAGGTTGCGTTAAGCTTGGAACAGCTTGTATTCGTTCTAGAAACTTGCGTGAAAACTGCACCTTTCAAACAGTGCTAACATGAATTTAATAAACGTTTTGGAGCAGAAAATGTCCCCATCAGTTCTGGGATATGAAGATCGTTCACCGGTTCCGAGAAACAGACAGTCATGTAGCAAAAGTGCAAACGAACATTAACATTAAGATGCAGTCCGTAACATGCAGGACATAATTCAACCCAGTCCTTTCAAATCTCTCCCCACGCTGTCACACCAAACATGAATAGCATTGGGAAGTTGTAACAAAGCAGTAAAACAATTAAACTTGTTCCCATATAAGGTGCATATGATGCAGGAACTGCGCCCACCAGAAAATGAAAGGTGGTTCGCGTATTCTCAGTGGTTTTTTCAAACTGTGGAACAGCAGTATGACATTTTGGATGTTAGGTTATTTCGGCTTTCGTGCATGAGTTCCCGTTTCACAAATTTGTTTCCAGCAAACGTGACACACTACGTGCATGCCAATGTCAACTAGGGTACTGTTTTACTATTCTTTTAGCACCGAAACCTTTTTCTTTGTGAAGAAATTTGATAACAATTTTGTCTTTCTCAATTAAACGTGCTATAATAATTCACATAAAATAAAATTAACAAACTTCTTTCGCGCACTGCCAAATTAAAACTACTGTCTAGACCTAGGCGTACTTCACTTATTAGCCTGCCTAGCCTAGCCCTCTACAACCCACAACAATGCACCCACTAGCTTAACCTAGGGCCTAGGCCTACCCTAAATCGACGAGTCATCCCAAAGTTGACCGTGAAATTACGATTTGACTTTTCTACTTTCGTATTGTCATTTTCACTTTTTAACAACTACTGATTACTAGTAAGCATATAGTGAGCATATAAGAGGGACAGTGAAGGTGGCGGAAGCATCTAAGAAGGTGCAGGAGGCCAGGCTGAGGTGGTATGGACACGTCAGGAGAAGAGAGGAGGAGTATGTGGGGCGCAGAGTGCTGGAGATGGAGTTGCCGAGACGGAGAAGAAGAGGAAGACCGAAGACGAGATGGAGGGACTGTGTGGTGGCGGATATCAGGGAGAAGGACTTGGAGGAAGACGTGGTATACGACAGAGGAGAGTGGAGAAGACGAACCAAAAACAGCGACCCCATGTAAAGATGGGATAATAAGCTGCGGAAGAAGAAGAAGATTACTAGTAATGTTCGTGTCAATCCGAAATTGACCTTACATGAGTTGCAAACCTCTGAGTGATGTTGGAACATGGTCCATTAGGCTACCACCTTTAAATCCCTGCAAAAGAAAAGCTTTTCTGGTCGAGTTGCGAGAAGAAAGCTGAAAGAAGAAACTGAAGACAAAGCACAACAAGGACCGGCTACATTTTGCTAAGAAGCACACCTCGATGACTCTCAACAGATGTGGGAAAAGGTAATTTGGTCAGACGAAACAAAAATTGTTTGGAGAAGACCAAAACTGCACACGAGTCGAAGAACACCATACCCACGGTGAAGCATGGGAGATGTAAATGTCATATTCTGGGTTTACTTTTCATTGGCAAGAAATGGGCACCTTGTTCATATTGAAGGAAGGATCGATACAACCAAATATATCAATATTTCGGAGGATACTCTTATTCCTTTTGCAAGACATCTCGGCCTTGGACGTAGATTTATATTCCAACAGGACAACGACCAAAGCACACAGCTAAGAAAACAATGGAATGGTTCAGGAAAAAGCAAAAACGTTCTGGAGTGGTCAATTTAGAGTGCAGACCTAAATCCCATTGAGCATCTCTGGCATGACTTAAAGATTTCGGTCCACAGACGGAATCCTTCCAGCCTTGAAGAATTGATAACTTTCAGTCAAGAAGAATGGGGTACACTGTAAGGTTTACTTGATCTATACAGAACACCGATATTAAAAATGTAATTGTTCTATTTAACTGATTATGGAACGACTTCTCGGTAAAGAAAATGGTTCATCTTTCTTGTCTGCACCAATTTTGAACAAATTATATTTTTGTCGATGAAACTGGTTGAAAATCAATCCAGAAAGGAAAGGTATTTGAACGGTTTCTATGATGAACCATTCGTTTTGCCAAGAACGAATGATTGCCATATTGGTTCAACAAATGGAAAAGTTATTTTTTTTTTTATATGGGTGGTCGGTATGAACCAATTAAATTTTACAGTGAAGGATGCCTCAACGAAGATGCAAAAAGCTTATAGACAAATATGGAGATTGCCTTTTAGATGTTATTTCGGCTAAAGGGGTCTGCCTCTATGAACTACTAATATAGGGGTATGAATATATTTGTAATAAGTATTTTACATTGATGCCAATCACAGCTAATTACGAATCCAGACCAGAAAATAGAATACTGTCTCAAATGCGCCAGTGACCTTGACAATATCTTTAAGTTATACACCTTTATCAAGAATATCGGGTATCTGTGACGCCATGATGATAAAAAGACACCTGTGGGTGCCAGTTTTGAAAAAAAAATATAGCAAAAACCTTATTAAATAGTGAAAAGTTAATGCATAGCGACATACCAAAATATTAGAATATCTTGTCAGGTGTTACAAAAAATAGAATAAATTCATTATGGTTATTGAGTACTGCCAATATATTAAACATTTATCAAAGATTTTTTAACTCTGTCATAGTATTTAGTTGGTCTACCCTTAGCCCTCATTACGACCTCCAATCGACGTGGCATCGAGTCGACAAGCCTCTTGCATTCGTCTGTAGTTATCGATTGCCAGATTATCATCAAACAGTTTTTCAGTTCACGAAGTGTTCCTGGTTTACGCTTTTGAACCTTCTGCTTAGCAATATTCCAAATCGGATTAAGATCGGGAGAATTAGCTGGCCACGATAATACTTCAATTTAATGAGCATCAAACAGCGCGGATGTTGGACGAGCTGCATGAGTTGGAGCCAGGTCATGTTGAAAAATAAATGGTTGGCCTCCATACAGCTGTTCTGCAGACTCCAGCGTGCAGTATTCTAAGATTTCTTGCTAAACATAACTATTGACAGTTCTATTTACAATACAGGTGTAAGTGACTCCACACCATTTGCATTCAAGCAACCCCACGCTAATGTTGGATTAGATTTCGAAAGGAAGTAAAGTGACAAGTCGCCGAAAATAGAAGAAAATAGAAAAAGGAAGAGAAAATAGGTTAAAATACGAATAAGCAGAATAAACGTGAAAAGCAATAAAAATCCAAAAAATGAACACGAACAAACTATACGAAAATGAACTTCTTGTGACCTACATCTGCAATTGTGAAAATGAAATTGACAAAACTACTGGCCTTAACTGCACAGTGTACAGTACATTTAAACACTATGACTGTAGCAACTTGGGAAGAAAAGATAGAAAAGTGATGACCAGAACAAATAATAAAATCATTGGTTTTAATGGCTACATTTGCGTTAAGTGTTTGGAGAAGCGCAGAAAAGTACAGCAGTACAAACGGAACTAGATAATGTTGAAATAAAAGAAACAAAAATTTAGGTGAAGAAAGAATTAAAACAAATTCCATAATAGAACACCAGGAAAAAGTAGAATACGCCGATAATAACTTAATGGAGTATAGAACACTAAGCAGAACGTAACAGAGGGAAATGCAGAAGGACGCTTAGAGGGAGAAATGCACAAATAAAAGAGAGCAGCGTCATGAAGCAAAACTAAAGGGCACCGAAGATTAAATAACGGAGTAGGGATGATGTAATATACAAGAACAAAATAAAGAAATTGAATCTAACGAATCGCATAAAGGTAAGTTAGAAAGTGTAAAGAACCCGAAAAGACTGTGAATACTATAAAATAGGGTTGTGTAAATATGTCTTCAGATGTATGTACTGTACAGTACAACCATCCTAAATAATGTTTCAGTCTAGTTGGGACCAGCCGATCTGATGCTCTTTGGTATCCTTTATATTCCTTTGCATGAGGAACACAGAACCGAGAATTTTAATCACAGTGACTGAAGGGAATACTTGCTTGCGTAATGATTGAAAAGCTAAAAATTGAAATTACATCATAGCTGTACTTGATAAAAAAGTGAAATCAATAGGATTTTGTATAGTTGGGGACTTTTTTTAATTTTGTATGAGATTAATATACTGAAGGCGTTGCATGAACAAAATCGATTTTCAAAATGTCGACGTTCGACCTATGCAAGTATGTGGAGTTCAGATTTCAAATTACGTTTCAGATTTTCAATGACAATGTCTAACCTAACCTAACTGGGCATAATGTAATCTAACCTAACCTAACTGGGCATAATGTAATCTAACCTAACCTAACCGAGCATAATGTAAGCTAACTTAACCTAACAGGGCATAATGTAATCTAACCTAACCGGGCACAATGTAAGCTAACCTAACCTGACCTAATTTAAACTTAATTTTTAGTATCGCCATTATGCATGTCAACATTGTGCAGATCGACTTTGTTTCGCTACCTGTACTGAAGCAATAATAATCATTATTTCGTCCATTACTTCAATATTCATAGTTACGTGCGTTACCAATCATCTACAGTATTTGGTCACAAATCAACAAATGTCAATGAAAATCTAATTATAACTCAATTAAAGTACGAACAGAACACAATTCAGCCAATAACAATAATATAAGAAATAGGTCCACAAAATAATCGTACAAATTTAGCTTATTTGAAGTGGAATTTGTACGATTCTTTGTGGACACCCTGTATAACAAGTAATAACAAGTAATTTGGCTAAAAACACGACTACAACGCAAGATTTTAAATTTGAAATGACATTGGAAGCGAAATTCAGAAATACTTATAAGCTAAAAAGCGATGAAGCAAGAAAATGAACAATTATATAGAGAAACTCGAAGAACAGAATCGTAAACCACATTAGGAAACTATGGAAAAGTTTGATGTTTCCCTTAAATGAATGTTGTTCAACCTTCATTTCTGTGTAAGAATGTGAACGTGTACGCCAATAAAAATTTGGGGAACTGTGTGTAGTTACAGATGGTCTTACAACCACAACAACGTGGTCATATTTAAGTTATTGGTCACGAAAGAATCTCTGGTGAAATTTTATTTTCTGTAAACGAGAAACAAAGACGCAGAAAATACTACCAAAAACGTCAGCGACAAATTATTAATATCATTTACAACATTTCGAATGATACGGGAACCCACTGCATCATAACAAAATTTGTAAAAAAAAACAGGATACCCTGAGAACAAAGCTAAAAGGCTCTCATCGTTCGTAAATAAAAGTACTCGTACATTCACGGTTCTTTCATAAGAAGTTTACCTTTAAAATACGACCCTGGCAAGATAAACTCCTACAATGAGTCTCTGACCGATAATATAGCCACATAACGAGGTCACGATGATAGCAGAAATGTGTACACATTAATATAATTATGTTTACTTTGTAAACAACGGTTCTATATTAACATGCATAATATAGCGGCTTTTCCCCACACAAGAAACTCCTTTGTGAAATTTTAAGAGGAGTACGTGTTTTCATTAGTATTATATTTCAATTTTGTGAAGTGTTTCTCCTATTAAGTTTGCTCACCTCTAATGCTGATAATAATTATAGTCCAAGAAGTAAAGCTTGTCATCTGAGAAGAGAGCGTATATATATATATATATATATATATATATATATATATATATATATATATATTATATATTTTCGCCTGTCTGTTTGTCTGTCCTTTATGCAAGCGCAAACCGTTTGACCTAGAGCTACCAAATTTGGCACGGGAACTTCTTATGGGATGAAGAATGTTAATAAATTAAATAATTAAAATTACTGGGCCCGAAGGCCCCAGCACCGCGATTAAACTACAGAAAAGAACGCAGCCGTGAAAATTTTGAGCTTCACATTGTGTAAAGATTTCTGAATCTTAACATTTTCATGACTAATTATTTGGTCAACTATAGAAAAGAACAGTCATGAAAATCTTGAGCTTCACATATAATTATTTTTTAGGACGACTTCAAACCGTTTGACCTAGAGCTACCAAATTTGGCACGGGAACCTCTTATGGAACGGTCAGCCTTTCTGTTTGTCTGTTTGTGGAAAAACTGCAAACATAGTGTATCTAGAACAGAGCTTTCCAAACTTTTCACGTTGGCGACACACTAATTAATTTTTGTTATCAAATATCAAATATCAGATAATTTTTCAGTAGGTGGTTTATCTTGTAGCCGATTTTGTTGATACAAAAATCAAAATTTTCAAAATACAAAAAAATTGAAAATAATTAACTAAATTTGGCGACACACCTGGAAGGTATTGGCGACACACTAATGTGTCGCGACACACAGTTTGGAAAGCTCTGATCTAGAAGCTGTAAGATAAATCATTTTAATCAAATTCAGCCTTTTGTCTTAAACTTTATTTTATTTAAACTGGGGATCTAATGTGAAATTTATCTTGGGTAACGCCGGGTACCTCAGGTAGTATATATATATATATATATATATATATATATATATATATATATATATATATATTGCAGTAAGAACCCGAAATCCGTCAAAACTAGAAGCCACGAAGGTCGTTTGCAATACACAGTGTATATATATATATATATATATAAGATAACAAAGACAAAAGAGAATCAGATATATATTAGAAGTCTCGACATGCCGGATAGAAAAGCAAACATGATTCTGACGAAACGTTGAGACTCCTCATGAATACGAGTTTTATTGCGCTATTTTTCTCACGTGATCTCACACACACACACACACACACACAATATATATATATATATATATATATATATATATATATATAAATAATGAACACCCACAAGGAAGAATGAAAAAACGATTCCAAGGTTTATCGTGTATTCAACAGTACAATGCAACATTCGTAGCCTTTTCTCAAATTTTCAATCTGTTGAACACCACCTCTCTTCCTCTAAACCTCATCTTCTTTTCCTCACTGAAACTCAGGTGTCTGGGACGACTGACAGCAACCCCTTTTTTGTACCCTCTTACTTTCTCTATACTCAATTTCACTCCAAAGGTGGATGTTCCGTATATATACGCAATGACTTAACTTGTTCTCGTATTCCTGAATTCGAATCTTTCGAATTCTATACCCTCTGGCTAGGGCTTACATGCCAATCTCAAACTAAATACACTTGCGCTGTTTACATTTCTCCTAATTCTACTGACTATCCAAAATTCTTTGACTGCCTCACTTCCAAAGTGGAATACATTCTTTCCCGCTCTCCCTTTGCTGAAATCTCCATTTTAGATTTCAATTTTCACCGCCACCTTTGGCTTTCCTCCCATTTCACTGACATCCCTGGTGAACTAACTTACAACCTTTCTATCCTAAATGACCTAGCGCAGATTGTACAGAACCCTACTCGTATCCCCGATCGTCTTGGAGATAGGCCCAACATTCTGGATTTATTTCTTACCTCTCATCCTTCTTACTCTGTGAAACTTTTCTCTCCGTTGGGCTCCTCCAATCACAATCTTATATCTGTGTCCTGTCCTATCGCTTCAATTCGGCCTTTAGATCCTCCCAAGAGGAGGCGCCTTTGGCAAGGGTGACCGCTTTCAACCCTCCAATTGTCGTCCAATTGCTTTGATTTCTTGCCTTTCTAAAGTTTTTGAATTTATCCTTAATAGGAAGATTCTTAAACACCTTTCTTCTCACAATCTTCTTTCAGATCGTCAGTATGGATTCCGGAAGCGACGCTCTGCTGGCGATCTTCTTGTATCTCTCTCTGACTCTTGGTCATCCTCCTTTCTGGATTTCGGTGAAACCTTTGCTATTGCGCTAGACATATCAAAAGGTTTTGATAGAGTTTGGCACGAATCTTTAATTTCGAAACTGCCCTCCTTCGGTTTCAATCCTTCTATCTGTGACTTCATCTCCAATTTCCTTTCAGGTCGCTCTATAGCTGCGGTTGTAGATGGTCACTGTTCTTCTCCTAAAGCTATTAACAGTGGTGTTCCTCAGGGTTCTGTCCTGTCACCCACTCTTTTTCTTTTATTTATTAATGATCTTTTAACTCGCACTTCCTGTCCTATTCACTCCTATGCCGATGATTCCACTCTTCACTTCTCCACACGCTTCCCAAAGCGTCCCTCTCAATAGTATTCCATGATTCGCGTAGTACGGCTATGGAGCACCTGACATCTGATCTTTCTGCTAGCTCTGATTGGGGCAGAGAAAACCTTGTGGCTTTCAGTGCCTCAAAAACTCAGTTTCTCCATCTGTCTACTCGTCACAATCTTCCACACGCCTATCCCCTTACCTTCAACAACACACAACTCAACCCTTCTTCTTATCTTAACATTCTTGGCGTTTCCTTTGTGATCTTCCTTGAAAGATCACATATACCCTCTTTCTAAAACAGGTTCTAAGAGGTTAGGTATGCTGTACCGCCTCCGTAGTTTCTTCAGTCCCACTCAGTTGCTGTCTCTGTACAGGGGTCTTGTTCGCCCCTAAAGGAGTATGCTCCTCATGTTTGAGACGGGGGTTTCAACCCACACAGTCGTACGTGATCGGGTGGAATCAAAGGATCAATCTCTCTCTCTTGGCCGCAATGTTGCCTCACTCTCTCTTTACTGTCGCTATCATAACGGACATTGCTCTTCTGAACTCTCTAAGTGCATGCCTCCTCCTTTAAGGAGAGCACGCAGCACCAGACTTTCTACACTTCCTCATTCCTTTTCTGTCCAACTCTCTAATGCAAGGTTTAATCGGTATTTTCAATCTTTCATCTACTCAACCGGTCAACTGTGGAACAATCTTCCTCAATCTATCTTTCCTCCTGTCTGTGGCCTCCCATCTTTCAAACGCAGAGTGTCTAAGCATCTCGAAAACCCCAGACCTTGATTTTGACTTTCTTCTTCTTCTATGGGAGGGGTATTTTTGCGGGCATTTGCCCTTGGCCCCTCCTTCCTGCATAAAAATCACCTCGTCCTGGATATGTACTGTTGAGTACATGAAAGGCTTTGAAATCACTTTTTCATTTTTCCTTGTGGGTGTGCATCACTTATCTCACGAATTCATCATATATACAGGCCCTCTCAAAGTTCCAGAGAGGCCCCGGCCATTTCCAGCTTTTGAGGCCCATAGCTAAACCCAATTATTACTTTCACTGCAAAACATTATATTCAAACCTGAAAGCTTCTAAATTTGAGGCCCCCCCTTAATCTTGAGGCCCAGGCCAAATGGCCCTCCTAGTTCCCTTCTGATAGGCCCTGCTTATATATATATATAAATATATATATATATATGAAAATGAAATGAAAATGAAAATGAAAAGGTTTATTGGCAGACTATAGTCCATATGACAAATATTGTTAATACAATGACAGTTCATATACTAAGGATAGAAATATATACAATTGATTAGAAATAATACTGTAATGTCGAAGTTAAGTGGAGGTATAGACAGACGTTTGCGTACCAAGAATTCCATAACTTAGAGAATAGATGGTAGGACTCATGGATAGTTTGGATAATCGGGTTAGTTGATTTTCTAATTCTTTGCATTAGACTGTACTGAGCACGGATTGTTACCTCCGGGAAGCTCGGGACATTGCGGGTAGTAAACATTTGCGAAGCAGAGCATCTCGGGGATAATTTATGTAAGAGTCTAAAAGACCTGTTGTACAGCAAATTTAGGGTTCTGCCAGAACCTTTTTTATAATTCATCCAGAGTTGCTGTCCGTATATATTACTGCAGAAAGTACGAAAGAGAGTGTCTTTAGCTTCACTTGTACAGAATCGAAAGTTCCTTATGGTCATATTCGCTTTAGCAGACAGGCTTCGAGATTGTTTTCTTATATCCGAGTCATCACTCAAGGAGCTGGTAATAGTTTGACCCAAATACTTAAACTTCGTACTTCCTCAATTACTTCACCATTCATTTTAAACCTTATATCAGCTGGCTGATTACAGCTTTTAGGATGAAAATGCATAACCTTAGTTTTTTAACATTAAAAAGAATATCATGTTTCTGCGAATACACTTCGCAGACTTTTAGTAGCCGATCCAGACCTTCAACAGAAGGACTTATTAACACCATATCATCGGCATAAATTAAGTTATTTATCCTTGTGTTATCTCTACAACATCCCACTGTTGCCTCATTAAATGAAGCAATTAATCCGTCAATATACACATTAAACAGCATTGGGGAGAGCAAGGAGCCTTGTCTCACCCCGCAAGAGGAGCCAAAACATTCGGATAGTACATTGCCCCACCTAACGGTGAAAGATTGGTGGGAATACCAAAATTTCAATACGTTTAATATGTACGTGGGAACCTTCCTGTCTTCTAGTTTTTCAAATAAAATATTGTGGTTCACCCTATCATATGCCTTACTTATATCTAGGAAACAGCTATAAATAGTTGAATTATTGTTAATGTATTTAGATATTGTTTCTTTAAGTACATAGATACACAGGTCAGTTGAGTGAGACCTTTTAAAACCAAACTGATTTGGAGATGTCCATAGGAAATCATTTAATCGGAGTAACAAGAGTTTTTCTAGTAGTTTCGAGAAGCAAGAAGCGACAGCAATAGGCCTGTAATTATTGCTAGACAGAATGTCTACGTACTTATTTTTGACCAGGGGTAAGATATATATACCCTCATGAACTCTGCAGGGATATAGTTATGAGCAAGTATGACTGATAGGAACAATGATATATGCAGACATACGACGTCATTGGCATATTTTAAGTGCTCATTCGATAGGTCATCTACCCCTGACGCAGAACCAGTCTTTAACTTTTTAATTAACCTCTTTACTTCAGAAAATGATATCAAAGTATTTTCCCTTGTCCTTCCCACAGTTGTTTCGCTGCAATCTATCTTAAGATTATCCCTACTCACACTGTTAAGAATGTTAGAGTAGTGGTTTTTCCACAGCTTTGCAATTTCATCCTCCCCGACACCCCATCGATTGTCGGAGGGAGGACATTTTTGACACCCGTTTGATTCTTAACAAATTTCCATAATTTGTTATTATCGTTATTTATGCGAGCTTCACAGGCTTTTGAAGCTCGAATAGACTCTTCTTCCTGTTTACATCGCCTTATGGCCGCCTTATACTGACCCCTACTTCTACACATATTCATGTATACTAGTCCTAATCTGGGTCTACCATGAAAGCACCACAAATCATAGGCGTCTTTCGATTCACTCTTCAGGGGGGGCAATAAAATCATTCCATCCAGGAACAATCTTGTTGTAAGATTTAATCAGGGGGCTTCCTGCTTCTCTTAACAGGGATATTATCTTACTATAATACCTATCTATGAGTTTACAGTGAGAATCATTTGAGCAAGGATTACTACAGGCAAGATGCAAAATTTCTAAATTATTAAAGAGGTGACTTGCTCTGTCTTTGTATTCTATTCTCTGTTGCATATTAACATTGGACCAATCGACGCGATTATTCTTACCTATTGAGTTCTTGTTAAGTCGTGTTGCGCATAAATTGGTAAAGTTAATTCATATTTCTAATGGTTTATGATCAGAAAGAAGAAAATCATGCAGAATATGAACTCTAACAACTCGATCCTTTAGGTTATTACTAGTGAGACAATGATCAATCCATTTGGTGGTACCACTCATATCACTAACGTATGTAAAATTGCCACTGGTTACCCCTAATACATCTACATCACTTATACTTAAATTGGCCGACTCGCACATGTTACCCAATTCTACAAAGAATTCCAAGTTGATATGCGCGTTAAAGTCCCCCATTATTATAGAGTGAGAATATTTGGGGTTATCTGATAATGACTTAATTTTGTACAGCAAATCAATGTATTCATCTAGAATTCTAGATTACTGCCGTTATTGTATGGTAAATAGCAGTTTACAATTAATATGCAATCATTGTTCACTCGTAATTCAATGCCTAACAACTTTGCATTATCGCTTGTTAAAAATTTTATGTTTTGACAAATTTTTCCTCATTAAGAAAACAACACCACTAAAAGGCCTGCCGTACATTAATTCATCTGACAAGTCTACTGCTGATGAGTGATGACGCATGATACATAAAGTCATCATGGATGGTAGAGAGGAATTTTAGCTCTTGCTATATATATATATATATATATATATATATATATATAGAGAGAGAGAGAGAGAGAGAGAGAGAGAGCTAAATAAATAGATAGATAGATAGATAGATAGATAGGTCATATATCGAGAGCGCTTCAACGAAAATAGAAACAAATTTCTGTTTTGTTGATTTTTCTTACAGAAGTTTAAGTTTCTTAAAAATTAATGTAATTCATCTTGGTTCGGAAATTATAAAGTTGTGAAGGGAAACTAATTAAAGGCACTTTTTCCTTACCAACATATCAGTTTTTGTATATAACAGACGTTTATACGTATTATTACGATTTATTTGTAGCGTAAATATTGACACAAACCTTTCAAATGAAATCTAAACTTTGAACTGAAACTTTATGTTCCTAATTAATGATCAAATCATTTTTTGCTGACGATTTCCGTAAAATTTGTCAATATGATATTATAACGACGCTTGGCCCTTTTGAACAAAACAAAACTTTTAACAGATGGGACAAATTCTCAAGACGGCGATAATTTTTTCTCAAATGCTAAATTTTCGACGAAAGTATTTGATTTTCGACTAACAAAGGCGAAGAAAAATAAAATGATCTAATTTAACCGAAACAAATGTGATTTAATATAACTTAATTTAATCCAACTTCACCTAACGTAACAGAACCTAACTTAACCTAACTATACTTCATTTACAAAAACAACCATCAGAAATTTCTTAGGCAAGTAAATGTTATAAAATATTTCTCGACACTATTTCCACAGAAATTCTTCTCAAATTTTTTTTGTTTTGTTCTTTAAAGTGTAATACTCCCATTGTATCTCGATATATATATATATATATATATATATATATATATATACATATATATATATATATATATATATATATATACACACACAGGGTGTCCCATAAGTCCGGCATCAT